>CM035156.1:27525305-27614212 GCA_020205615.1 Panax quinquefolius
GTGTGAATTTCACTAACTTTGGTTAAATCATTTAGTATACTGTTGGAATAACTTTTAATACATCTGATATCGCATGCATGGTGATTTTTGTTGTATTCCGTTCTTTATTATTACATTTGGAAAATCACAGCCAAATTCGTATTCGCTTTGACACAGATTCAGATTATTTATTAATACGATGGAATAACTTTATACATCTGAAATCTTTAGCGTGCATGGTGATTTCTTTTGTTATTCCATTTTTATTATACTCGGTTGGTTAAAGTTTTGACTTCTCACTCCATGAAATTAGTGGAATATTCTTTGATATTTACACTTACCGTCGGTATCTTTTATGGAAATATTCTTACGGCATTCTTGAATTTTACTTTAAAAAGTATCATATTGACAATTTAGGCGTTATTAGTTCACCGAATAAATTAATTCTTAGACTTATTTTATTGAATTATTATATCATTGTCATCATCACTCATTGTTTATATTATTTTTGAAAGTAAATACGTAGCTGTGATGCGTAGATGGACTTGGTATGATTATACCGGGGATTATTGATTGTAATCATGGTAGTAATGTTACAAATGATGTAGTAAAAGTCCTCTTTGGCGAAGTGCATTAGACAGACGATTGTTGGCGTGATCATGACCGTTGATGAATATGAATATCATTTGACCAGTCTATTAAATGGATAATTTGTGGTGCGTGACTCTAATGAATATCCGTGGTAGTAGTGCATGAATGATGTGGATTATTTATTAGTGAGTCTCGGTGATAAAAGTGATGAAAAACCTTTTAAATCATAAAAAGATAGTAGATTTTATTCTCTACTTGACTCTTTTAATGGATTACGTATGTTCCACTGCAGTTAAACTTGATGTCTCATTGTATTTTATCGGTATAACATCACTGTTGAGGACTAATGATAATTTATTACGCATTATCTTGGTTATAATATTTCTTCTTTGGACTGAGTTGAGCTCACCTTTCTTTCCAGCATTCTTGAGGAAAATGAGAGCGTGGTAAATGAGTAAATCTGAGGGAGCAGATGATGGTCGAGATGGTGTCTTAGTAGTCCTCACTATTACGATTAAATAGTGTGATAATAAATGTAATGAGGACTAAATTGAGTGTGGATATTGTCTAGATGATAATATTTGTATTAAAACTCACGACATGTATTTTATTAGTATTTTACCGCATTGTTGTATAATCGAAGTTGTATTTGAATTTAATCTTATATGTTTGTGACTCGAGATGGGTGATGTATATACCTATTTTGGGGGTGTCACATTCGTCATCATCACGTGGGTCCACAGGTCTTTATCTCTATTTCCATCCTTTGCAGAAGTCATCTGAAAATGGGCTTTTGCGTTGACAATATCGCCTTTCGTACCAAAGACATATGATCTTCTTTCCGATCGTCAATTTCCATTTAACTTTTCCATGATGGTATTGGATGGTATGATCAAAAATCTTTCAACGATTCAAGCCAACGTCGTTGTCGCGTGTTGAGTTCCTTTTGAGTGAAGAAATATTTGAGGCTTTATGATCGTAAAGATCTCCACTTTCTCCTCATCTGAAGTAATGCCTCCAAATTTTAAGTGTGAAAACAACCGGTACATGACTCTAGATCATGGTAGGATAATTCCTCTCATATTCTTTGAGTTGTCGAAAGGCATAGGCTATGACTTTCTATGTAGCGTGAGAACACATCCCAACCCTTTGCTGAAGCATCATTGTAGATGACAAATCTCTCGAGGCAGATGGTATTATCGAGCAGTCTTTGAAATGAGTCTTCTCTTAAGTTCTTGAAAACTCTTCTCACGTTCCTCGTTCAATCAATTTTGTATCTTCCAGAGTCGGTGAGTTAAGGGAGTAGCGATTTGTGAAAACCGCCTACGAATCTCAGATAATAATTATTAAGCGAAAGCTACGTCTCCGGTCAACGATTTAGGTTGCTCGAAGCTTTGAATGGCTTCGATCTTTCTTTGGGTCAGCGGATATTTCGTGAATTGATACCACGTGCCCGAAATGCTCTTTCTCGATGCGAATTCACATTTCTTGACTTGGCATAAAGCTTATATTCACGAAACTTTAGATGTCGGTTTTAAGTATTCTTCATGATCTTCGACTTTTGGAATAAATAAGGATGTCATGATAAAAACTGACCACAAAGTGATCAAATATTCCTTGAATACTCGATTCATCATATCCATAAAAGCGGCGAGGGCATTAGTCGATCCAAAAGGCATGACTAGAAATTCATAATGCCGTCTGGGGAGTTACGGCCGTCTTTGAAATGTCGCCGGTTCTAATCTTCAATTGGTGATATCAGGAGCGAAGATCGATCTTTGAAAAGAATTTGGCGCCTTCTGCTGGTGAATAGGTCATCCCAATACGTGGCAATGGGTACCTATTTTGATGGTGACATGATTGACTCCAGATAATCAATCTGAAAGTCGCATACTCCCATCTTTCTTCTTCACGAATAGAGCAGGAGCACCCCGAGGAGAAGTATTAGGACGAATAAAGCCGATGTCTAATGATTCCTGCGGTTGGGTCTTTAACTCACGAAGTTCAATAGGAGCCATTCGATATGGGGCTTTGGAAATGGATTTTGTCTACGGGTTCGAGTCGATACAAAATTGATTTCACCTTCTGAGGTAGGCGGGGAAGTTCTTGAGAATATATCGGAAATTATTTATGATAGAAGTATCGTTCAAAGCGGCATATTTTTGTTTAGATCCGTGACATGAGCTAAGAAAGCAGCATCCGTTTTTCAATAAGCGAATAACTTTGTAAGAGCTTAAGATGACGGTGATTGATTTTAATGGTTTGGTTGATTGAATTAACTTAATAGGTTGGTTAAGAATATGAAAGCTAACACGCTTACGAAAATAATCGATTTTTGCGTGATGAGTAGTTAACGAAATCGATTAGTAGAATCATATCAAATCAAGTATTTTCAAAGAAATAGATCGACGAGGTAGCATGAATTGAGGCCTGGAGATTTGATCTAAACAAGACTTATAAGCGATTGGATGTAATGAAGGTTTCTCCCGATGGAGTTTCAGCGGATAAGTCGAAGTCAATTTTCAGAGTCGAATTTAAGCGTTGAGTGCAAGTAGGAGAAATAAAAGAATGGGTAGAACTTCCGTTATCAAATAAAGTATAAACATTTGGAGTTTATGATAAGCTTACCAATGATGACCTCGTTAGGGTTCCTTGCTTTACCGGGAGGTGTGACAAAGCGCTGCTCCACTTGCTGGCTACCGGTTTGACCTTTACTGGGGCGGACCTTTGGTGCCTCCATCTAAGGTGAACTTGTCTTGATTCTGGATAAAATCGGGCTGCCAGTTATCTTCTCTTCCACGATTATATACGCATCGATCAGATGACGGCTTCAGCCTTGGTTAGAACTTGTGTCTTATCCTCACTCACGTTTCTCAAAGCAGATAACGGTGGTTTTTCTTCTTAACAACAGGTGTTGGTCTTTGACGTCTTTCCTCATTGTTGAATTTCCTCTTCTTGAAATGTCATTCTTATTTGATTAAGAAGTGGACTTACCATTTACGGCCTATTGATTCCTCTCACGCTTGTACGTCCTTAAGCCGTTGATCGCTCTTAACTTTATTATGTTTTTGGGTTCTTTCCTCTTTGTTGAATTTTCGCTCTTCTCCGATAATTGAGCCATCTTAACATCGAATACAAACACAATTTATGAGAGATAAGATGTGACGCCTCAAAATAGGTATACATCACCCATTACGAGTTGTCGATACATGATGCGAAACAACTACAACTTTATTATTACAACATATAAAGCTGTGAGTTTGAATACAAATATTATCTTAGACAATATCTATACTCAAATAAATCCTCATCACGTTTATTGATACATTATTTTACAAAATGGTGAGGACTTTCTTAAACAACTCTCTCTAGAACCTTCATTCCATTACCCAGAGCTTCGTCTTAATTTATATTCTCGCCTCACGAGAAGAAAAATGGAACAAAAAAGGAAAAGGGTGAGCTCGACTAGCCCGGTAAAGAATATTATGACTAAGATAATATACAACAAATTATCGTTAGTCTTCAACGAGGGAAAAATCTAATAGAATCTGATAGACAACAAATTTTAAATCGATATTATGTTGAAATAATAATTCATTAGAAGAGTTAAGTAGAGAATGCAAACTACTATCTTACATGTATGAATTTAAAAAGTTCATCGTCTATCTTTTATCCTGTAACATCAATCGATATATATACGGAATCAAATATTCATCTTTGCACTTCTGAGGCGAAGATATTCATCGATTAATTCGTATTAAATCTAAACACTGTTCATCTTTACTTCTGGGACGAAGATATTCTTGAAATCATTCATCTTTTTTGCTCTGGGCGAAGATATTCAATAATATCATCATTTAAGGTGAGGATGATGAAAAATATTTTTTAAAAGCGAATCCGGTGAAACAAAATAGCGAGGATTAAGGATTAAGGATTCGTACTTTGTTTTATCCGTGTCGAAAATACCTCAAAAATAATTATAGTGGTGTAAAATTCGAGAATGATCAAAACATGGATCTGATCAAAGCTAGTATCGAGAATAGATATTTTTAGACGAAAAGAAAATTTTCATTTTTTTTTGATGAATAGTCTTACGTATTAAGTGAATAATGTAAGTATCGTGAATAGTCATAGTATCGTGAATAGTAACTTTCAAACACCAAAAGTTCCAAATTTGATAAAAACTTGGATCAATATTTCAACATAATGATATTGAAGAAATAATATCATTCTGAAAAAAATAATATCCACTTACCTCGAAGAGCGAGTCTTACAGTTGAAACAGGATATAGGCTATGACTTGAACTTGCCAGTATAGCAATACTCAAAAGTATACTCAAAATACTCACAAGAATCGCTCGATAATATAGAGAGAGAAAACTTGATTTACGGTGTAATTTTCAATTCTAACCTAAGCACCTATTTATAGGAAATTCTTAGAACACAAAAAAGAAAATTTAATTTAATATTATTATATATATCAAAATTTTCTCGCCACTCTTGAAATCGATTTTAGCTCGATAAGCACATACCACCTTCTAGAAAAAGTAAGAAAAAACGTTTTCTAATTTAAAATAATTTAAACTTCCAAAAATCAATTATTTGAACTTTGAACTTGATAATTCATAATAAATAGCCCTTTTATCAGAAAATTTGAATCTCGCGACTTTTTATAGGAAATTCAATTCTCTACAACTTTGCGGAAGAAAGTTTTCCAAATTCCAAATAGAAATTATTGAAATCCATAAGCAGACGATTTTACAATTTATAATCAAATTTCGATCGATAAATGGGGTCCATGAGCATATTTAACATGTTTTAAACATTTATTGTAACAAAAATACTCTTCCTCCTCGTATACTCATATATCCCACATTCGTTGTAAAAATATCACCATTATTATATTATTAAAATATAATAATATATTTAAATAAATTATTTTATCGAGGAAAAAGATAAAATTTCAATTTTCAACAATTGTCACATTAAAATTTTCTCCATCTATATCCACATAAAATCAATATTTTTCTCATCATATGAATCGATAATTAATTATTCACAAATAATATTACGAGAATCTGATATTAATGACGAGGCGGTTTCAGGAAAGAGGGCTTTCGATAGAAATTTCTCTTCTTGGTAGCATGATTAGGTGACAAACCTCTCCTTAGGCGAGAACTTTCTAGACATTGCCAATAATGTTATCTAATAATATTATTAGGATAATATGAATTATTAGCCCCGATAATGAAAAATCTTGTGTAATGACAATTATTGAAAACAATGACAATATAAAATATCAATATGACAATTATTAAATCGATAAAATAAAATCTTGATCGGTAATTCTGTAACCATTATTGAGTAGTGCCTTCTTACGTAAGAATCGATAATTGGTGCGATCTGTAGTGTCTTCTTGTGTTTTAACCATAGAGTATTTTAATAGTATTAGCGGTATGACTTCTGGCAGTTATTTTAAACAACTTATATTTGTCGTTTTCTTCATCGATCGCTTTCGTTATATGGGGCCCACATGAAATTTGCTTGTGGTAAATACGAATATTCACTGACGATGTCTGAATATTCCACGACCAAGCGAATATTCAAGCAATGATGAATATTTTATAACCACTTGCTTATTTTGAAATATTTGCGTATTTTACCCTAACTATCCACATTAATCAAATCGACCCTTACTATTTCAAAATAATAAATAGAAAATTAAATTTCATTAATAATAAGTTGAGGGTCTTCTGACCTCCCTCCTTATGAAATTTCGTCCTCGAAATTGGCGTCACGTACACAGTGTTTGAAAAGGTGAGGATACCTCGCTTTCATTTCGTTTCAATTTCGGGTCATTTCCTCATAGCATGATTCCTCACAAAACTTTAACTTGTGGTATGACCTTTCTTGGCGTGGGACATGCTCCTTCTATCAAGATCTTGGCGGTACCTCCTCATACGTTAAGTCTCTTGGCTATCTCGTGGGTTCTAACTTCTATAGCGTGGTTTGGGTCTTTCACATATTTCTGAAATACGGATATATGAAACACATTATGAACATGAGGACATACTCGGAGAATGTATGAGTCTATAGGCTACATTTCCTACTCGGTCGAGAATTTGAAATGGACGATAAATCGTGGATTGAGCTTTCCTCTCTTTTGAATCTTGTAACTCCCTTCCGTGGGGACTTCATGACAATCATGATCCCCTATACTAAATTCCACGTCCTTTCGATGAAGATCCAGCATAACTCTTTTGTCGATCTTGTCTTTGTTTTGTATCGTTGTCGAATCATTTGGATCTTTTCATGAGTAAATACGTACTAACTTTCGGGTCCCAACAATGTTGCTTCACCCACCTCATCCCAACATATTGGAAGCGACACTTTCGTCCATATAATGCTTGAATGGAGCCACACTATACTTGCACGATAATTTGTTGTTGTAGGAGAATTCCACCGATGGTAAATACTTATCAAGCTGCCCTTGAAGTACAGGACCACGAGTCTTAATAGATCTTGAGAGTTTGAATAGTCCTCTACGATTGTCCCGTCCGGTTTGAGGATGGTATGCGAAGCTAAATCGTAAATCCGTGCCCGTAGCTTTTTGCAAGCTAACCCAAAATCTTGAAGTGAATCTTGGGTCGCGATCAAAACTATGGATCTTGGCGTGCCATGTAACCTCTGATCTCATTTACGTATATCTAGCAAAGGCGTTCGAGGAATAAGTCTCCGTATCGGCAAGAAATGAAAGCGGACTTGGTTAATCTATCAACAATAACCCAAATAGCATTGATGCCTTGAGAAAGCAAGTAGGAAGACCCATAATGAAATCCATGGTAATGTGTTCCCACTTCCATTTTGAATCTCGAAGTGGTTCGCAGCGGACCCTTAGGTACTAGATGCTCGCGCTTTACGTTGACAAGTTAAACACATTGAGATAAACTTTGCAATCTCTCTCTTCGTATTGTTCCACCAAAATGTATGTGAAGATCACGATACATTTAGTACTTCGAGGATGGATTGCAAATGGTGTATTGTGTGCCTCCATCGTAATCTTGTACTCAAATCGAGTCGTTAGGGACCTGAAAGTGCAGAGTGGACTGAAGTATTCCTTCTTCATCGATTCTCGCTTAGGAATAGCTCCTTCTTGTACTTTCTTCTTCATACGCATCACTCGGGATTCGGTGGCTTGAGCAACCTTAACTTTTTCTATTAAAGTTGGCTCTGTCGTATACTTGACATCATCGCACTCATTCTGCGCATATGATCTTCTACTTTCAATGCGTCATTACTACGTTAAGCTTTTCGGGATGGTATTGAATAGTGTGGTCGTAGTCTTTCAATAGCTCGACCAGCGTCATGCTGCGCGTGTTGAGTTCTTTTAGTGAAGAAATATTTAAGGCTTTTATGGTGCGAATATATCTCACTTTCTCCCCGTATAGATAGTGCCTCCGTATCTTTAAGCGGCAGCTTATTGCTTTATGACTCTAGATCATGAGTAGGATAATTCTCTCATATTCTTTAAGTTGTCATGGCGTAGGCTATGACTTTCCCGTTGCATGAGAACACATCAACCCTTTGCACGAAGCATATTTGTAGATAACAAATCCATCAAACGGATGGTATTGTTAGAGCAGTCTTAGAAATAAGTCTCCTCTTGACCCAGTTTTATCGATAAAGATTTAAATTTTTGATGAAATAATTTTTAATATTATGGTGTGAATTTGAGATAATATTATAGTTGTGGGTAGTATTTATAAATTTTGCAAAGTATGCAAGTGGTTATATTATATTCGATTGGTGGGGAATATTCGGTTTAGCGGGGAATATTCGTATGCAATGGCTCAATCATTGGTGGACCCTGAGAAATTATTGTCGGATTGAAAGCGACAAAAATATTTTATTGAAATAACGGCGGAAGTTTTCTGGTTGATCTTTGTTGAACTACTCGGTAGTAAAAATGCGATGTCGTGTGGTTGCGTAGTAGCACTGCGGTATTGATTATTGATGCTTATGTGTGAAGTCACTCGGTTTGATTCCATTATTGTCGATTAATAATATGAATTATTTATAGCGATAATGGCGTTTTGTTTTATTAAGTATTATTAGCGTAATAAAGCGAAACATCTTTATATAAAATAGAATACTTTATTAAAGTTATTACATAAATAGAATATATTATATTTTATTATGCATAGTGTTGCATAGTGTTTTGCGTAGTGTTTTGCATAGTATTGCGTAGTGTTTGCATAGTAAAATGTTTTTTATATAAATAGAATATATTATATTTTATTTAAAAGATTTTTCTTTAAATATGGATAGTCAGATTAAAGTAAATCAATACTGGATAGTTCATGGATTAATTCTTATGCATTCCATTTTTCTATAAATAGAAGCTCATTCCTTCATTATTTTCTTACGAATTCATTTGAAACTACAGAGAGAAATTATAGAGAGAAGCTATAGAGAAAATTATAGAAAGAAGAAAGATAGTACTTACTTTACTTTGATTCGGTTCATATTAGGATATTATTTTTTACGGTGAGGGTGTTATTCTTTCTTCTTCTTGAAGAGAACTTACATTATTCCATTCATTATTATTACATTGGAATAACTTTGTAAAAAGTGGCATACCTATACATCACATAACTTTGTATCTGTGGCATACCCTATACTTGGTGAAATCCTTATGTTATTCCATTCTTATTATTACATTGGAATAACTTTTGTATCTGTGATTTACCTATACTTGGTGACATTCTTTATTATTACATTGGAACATCACATGCGTGTGTTTTTACAGGACACTGGTTCCATTTTTATTATTACATTTGGAACATCACATGCATGTGTTTTACAGGACTGGTTAAAATCTTTATCGATACTGTTGGAATATCCTATTCATGTGTTTTAGGATGCAGTTCCATCTTTATTATTACATTGGAACATCACATCGGTGTGAATTTCACGACACTGGTTAGATTATTATTATTACATTGGAATAACACATCATCAATCTACCGCGTGCGTGGTGATTTCTTTTGTTATTCCATTCTTTATTATACCCGGTTGGTTAAAACTTTGACTTCTATACTCCATGAAATTAGTAGAATATCCTTGATATTTGCGTTTCATCGATATCTTTTCATGGAAATATTCTTACGATCATTCTTGAATTTTACTCTGAAAGCGAGTATCTTGTTGACAATTTGGGCGTTAATAATTCATGGATTAAATAATTCTTGAACTTGTTTTATTGAATTATTATGTCATTGTCATCATCCTCATGTTATATTATATTATGTTATCTTTGGCTTACGTGCGTAGATGAACTTAGTATGATTATGACCGGGGATCATTCGGTATAATCATGACTTGATATAAATGATGTGATAAAAAGTCCTCGATTGGCACTGTAATGCGGTGATGGATAGTTTTGGTATGATTATGACCCGGGGGTGATTCGGTATAGTCATGACCATTGATAATTTGATGAAAATCCTTGGCCAAGTAGTGCGGGGATGATTAGATGTTGTGGTTTATTTATTAAAATTTGAGTCTTAGTGATAAAATTGATGAAAACCTTTTAAAACCTAAAAGATAGTAGACTTTATTCTCTACTTGACTCTTTTAATGGATTGCTTATTAAGCTTGCTTGATTAAAGCTGGTTGTCTATTGTATTTTATCGGTTTAACATTGTTGAAGGCTAATGATAATTTATTACGCATTATCTTAGTCATAATATTTCTTCTTTGGGCTAGTTGAGCTCACCCTTTCTTTCCTTTATTCTCTTGAGGAAATGAGAACATAATTTGGGACGAGTCGGGGGAGCGGAGTAATGGTCGAGGAGGATAGCATTAGTAGTCCTCACTATTACGTGAAATAGTGTGATAATAGTTGTAATGAGGACTCCTTTTGAGTTTGTATAATATCTAGTAGACAATATTTGTATTCAAACTCACGGTTTATATCGTATTGTACCACGACGAGTTATATTAGTAAGTTGTATTTGAATTTATGTACCATGTAAGTGGCGACCCAAGATGGGTGGCGTATACCTAATTTTGGGGGCGTCACGGTTGGTATCGAGCTTAGGGATATGATCCTGGCTAAGATGTGTGAATAGAACTAGGAGGGAGAGCGGGGAATTCCTTGTTAGTATGACCTACTAAATTTATTTGGTATTTAATTGGTGGATTGAGTATATAGGGATAATATGTGATATGTTAATTAACCCTTGTTTTGTGGCGGTGTTTGAGAATGACATAGAAAATGTTTGAGATAAGGCTCGGCACATGGAGTGTTGATTGATTCGAAGCAAAGGTAACGACCAACAACACGATAATAATCATCTTGGTGGCAGCCTATCGAACAATGATAACCATCGTGGGGAAATTATCATGCTTAAGAATGGTAACCCGCCGGTGGTAATCATGGCAAAGATAATAGAAGTGGAAATTTTCGAAGAAGAAGGTCATTTAGCTCGATTTTTTGTTGTGCACCAAAATCGAGAGTCTAAATTGGGACGGTGGCACAAAAGCGGATATGGACAAAAAACAAAGTCGTTGGTTTTAGGAAGTGCATTTTCATGACTTCTCAAAAAGCAAGTAACCGAGCGAAGTTAGCAGGTTAGTTAATTATAAATTCTTGCGAAGTCTATACCTTATAAGATCTAGGTTCTACCCATTATTTTTATCTCTCTTGCTTGCGTTCAGCGTTTAAATTTGACTCAGGAGAAGTTAGACTTTGACTTATTAGTTTGAAAACGTTTGGTAGAAACCGCCGTTACCTCACTTTTTTAAATCTTGTTTGATTCAAATAAACACTTTCACGTTACTGTCGATCTTATCTCTTTGAAAATACTTGCCTTTGATGTGATTTTAGGAATCGATTGGTTAACTACTCATCATTCTTTTCGTAAGGTTGTTAGCTTTTATATTCATAACTTGAACTTGTTATGCGAATTCAAAAGTAAGAACTACTAAAAAGATTATTGTCATATCAAGCCATAAGTAAAGAGCCCGAACCTTTCGTTGTTGACTTCCTTGTGTGGAATGCGAAGCGGACTTTTCTGTGGCGACATCGTGAATGAAGATGGCAAGTTTATAGGTATCATTTGTGAGGTCTTTATCTAGGTTAAGGGATAGAAGTCACAGTTGGTATCAATGTGACGTCTTATCAAGTCTTGGATGAAGTAGCAGATTTTGAATGATATTTCTATCATTAATAAATTTCTTGGCGTATTCTTGAAGACTTCTTAGCCTACTTAGGCGTGAAATCGAATTTTGTATTGACCCCGGTACAAAACCCATTTCTTAAACCCTCGAATATTTCTTGACTAAAATGAGCATTTCGTGGTTTATGATGAAAGTCATAATAAAAGCATTGGACTAATGAAAATCATGGGTATATGTGGTATTAGTAAGTTTTATGATGAGTTATGTTGGTTAGTATGTGAAAACATGAAAGTTTCTTAGAAATCACAAAGAGTTGAAAATCAGATTTTGGTGAAAAGCGTAACATGAAATTCAATTGACCATATCTCCTATTATATTTTGAATTTTTTGAGTGTGGTCAAGTCCTAGAGTTAGATCTATGAGTTACCTAACTAATCCAAGTGGAATTACTGGAAAAGGTGTTGTAGATTTTTTGTGTGGACTGATTTTAGCAAAGGGTGCAAAGCTGCAAAAAAGCGAAAAAAGCTGCTGCCATGATTTTAGAGGGCTGTTTCGGCCACTTAAATTATGAGAAAAATTCTGGCCTTTTGGGACATGAAGGTATATGGTATAAAGTACCTCCTGTCCAAAAATGAGCTCATTACGACTTAAAATGAGCAAGTTATGACTATTTCAATATTTAGGTTTTTAAAAAAACGCTATAACGGAGTTCTATAACTCGATGACCATGAAATTTAAACTGGAAGCTCACGTTAACATGTGTAAGGTCCTGCCAAGATTTGGGAATTTTGGAGTTAAACTTGAGGTAGCTAATTTCTTAAGGAATTAATTAGAAATTGATTTTTGAAAAATAGTAAATGAATTTTAAAATTCGAGAAAAATATATTTTCATTATGGGACTATATTATGCTAAATCCCAGAAAAGAAATATTTTTGGGACTGATTTGGTATTTTTCATGAAAATAGTTTAATTCTGAACATATGAGTTAAATATGTTATGTGAAGTAACAAAGTTGAAAATAGGATTTTATGGCTAGAGAATCCTATATAGAGTATATGCATATTTTTTTTGATGAGGATTTGATAATTGGTGATGATATCTTATGAGTATGGCATTTTGAATGATTAAATGCATTATATGGTAAAGCGTAAACAATTGAGATAAATTGTTTATAAATTTAAGAAGTGATTAAAATATTGTTATAATATTAATGATATTAGATTATGAGATTATTAAGTGATTGATAACATGGGGATATTCTTGAATCTGGATAAATTATATTATAAATGTTTAATATTTATCCTTTATCTCATTTGATTGATTCTTTATATCATTATCCTACCAATTTATTTTATATTATGTTGAAAGTCAAATACGTGGCTTTTGTAGTGCGTAGATGGACTTGGTATGATTATGACATAGGATTGTTAGGGTATGGTATGAGTAATGAAAACACGATTATCTTTGGTAGTAGTGCATGGATAATTTGTGTGCGTGATCTTAATGAATACACGATTATCTTTGGTAGTAGTGCATGGATAATTTTGTGGTCGTGATCTTAATGAATACCACGATTATCTTTGGTAGTAGTGCATGGATAATTTGTGGTCGTGATCTTAATGAATAATTATCTTTGGAGTAGTGCATGGATTATCTTTATCTTTGGCGTAGTGCGTGATCATGTGATCTTAATGAATACGATTATCTTTGGTAGTAGTGCATGGATAATTTGTGGTGCGTGATCTTAATGAATACGATTATCTTTATGGATAATTTGTGTGTGGTAATATTATCTTTGGTAGTAGTGCATGGATAATTTGTGGTGGTAATCTTAATGAATATACGATTATCTTTGGTAGTAGTGCATGGAATTTGTGGTGGTAATCTTAATAATGAATACGATTATCTTTGGTAGTAGTGCATGGATAATTTGTGGCGTGATCTTAATGAATAATACGATTATCTTTGGTAGTAGTGCATGGATAATTATTAAGTGGTCGTGATCTTAATGAATATCCTTGGCACGTAGTGCGGGGATGATTCGATGATATGGATTAATTATTGAATTTGAGTCTCGTGATGAAATATTAATTCATGGATGTGGTAAAAAGTCATCTTTGGTAGTAGTAGTGCATTGATAGACTTGGTATGATTATGACGACGGTTATTCGGTATAATCATGGTAGTAATTGAAAACACGAATATCCTTGGCGATGTAGTGCATGGATAATTCATTGGTTGTGATCTTATTAAATTTGAGTCTCGGTTATTATTGGTTTCTGATTGTATATCTTTGGCTGTAGTGCAAAGATGAATTGTTAATGAATATCTTTGGTAGGATTGCAAAGATGAATTTAATATTTTTCAACGATAAAAGGTATTGAAAGGTATCCTCACCTCTTTATCATATCAGTCGTACCCTAATTTGGTGAAATTCCATAAGGAGGAGATTGTGAGACCCAGATTTTATCGATAAAGATTTAAATTTTGTCGAAATAATTTTTTAATATTATGGTGTGAATTTGAGATAATATTATAGTTGTGGGTAGTATTTATAAATTTTGCAAAGTATGCAGTGGTTATATTATATTAGATTGGTGGGGAATATTCGGTTTAGCGAGGGAATATTAAATACAATGGCTCAATCATTGGTGGACCCCTAGCGGAATTATTGTCGGATTGAAAGCGACAAAAATATTTTATTGAAATAACGGCGGAAGTTTTTCTGGTTGATCTTGTTGAACTACTCGGTAGTAAAATGCGATGTCGTGTGGTTGCGTAGTAGCACGGTATTGATTATTGATCTTATGTGAGAAAGTCACTCGGTTTGATTCCATTATTGTCGATTAATAATATGAATTATTATAGCGATAATGGCGTTTTATTTTATTAAGTATTATTAGCGTAATAAAAGCGAAACATCTTTTATATAAAATAGAATACTTTATTAAAGTTATTACATAAATAGAATATATTATATTTTATTATGCATAGTGTTGCGTAGTGTTTTTGCATAGTGTTTTGCATAGTATTGCATAGTGTTTGCATAGTAAAATGTTTTTATATAAATAGAATATATTATATTTTATTTAAAGATTTTTCTTTAAATATGAATACCGTCAGATTAAAGTAAATCAATACGGATAGTTCATGGATTAATTCTATGCATTCCATTTTTCTATAAATAGAAGCTCATTCCTTCATTATTTTCTTACAATTTCTTTGAAACTACAGAGAGAAATTATAGAGAGAAGCTATAGAGAAAATTATAGAAAGAAGAGTAGTACTTCCTTACTACTTTGACTTCGATGTCTTTTTACGGTATAGGATATTCTTTTTGTACAAGTAAGGGTGTTATTCTTTCTTCTTGAAGAGAACTTACATTATTCCATTCATTATTATTACATTGGAATAACTTTGTAAAAGTGGCGTACCTATACATAACTTTATATCTATGGCATACCTATACTTGGTGAAATCCTTATATGTTATTCCATTCTTTATTATTACATTGGAATAACTTTTATCTCTGTGGTTTCCCTATACTTGGTGACATTTCTTCTATTATTACATTGGAACATCACATGCATGTGTTTTTACACGGGATTGGAATTTATTACATACATTGGAACATCACATGCATGTGTTTTACAGGACTTTGGTTAAAATCTTTATTATTACATTGGAATATCATGCATGTGTGTTTACAGGACACAGTTCAGTTCCATCTTTATTATTACATTGGAACATCACTGTCGATTGTGAATTTCACGACACAGTTAGATTATTATTATTACATTGGAATAACTTTGTACATCATCTGAATATCGCATGCGTGGTGATTTCTTTTGTTATTCCATTCTTTATTATACCCAGGTTGGTTAAAACTTTGACTTCTATACTCCATGAAATTAGTAGAATATCCTTGATATTTGCGTTTCATCGATATCTTTTCATGGAAATATTCTTGATCATTCTTGAATTTACTCTCTGAAAGCAGTATCTTGTTGACAATTTGGGCGTTAATAATTCATGGATTAAATAATTCTTGAACTTGTTTTATTGAATTATTATGTCATTTGTCATCATCCTCATGTTATATTATGTTATCTTTGGCTTACGTGCATAGATGAACTTAGTATGATTATGACCGGGGATCATTCGGTATAATCATGACTTGATATAAATGATGTGATAAAAAGTCCTCGGTGGCTTTTGTAATGCGGTGATGGATAGTTTTTGGTATGATTATGACCGGGGTGATTCGGTATAGTCATGACCATTGATAATTTGATGAAAATCCTTGGCCATGTAGTAGATACGGGGATGATTAGATGTGGTGGTTTATTTATTAAAGGTGAGTCTTAGTGATAAAAATTGATGAAAACCTTTTAAAACCTAAAAGATAGTAGACTTTATTCTCTACTTGACTCTTTTAATGGATTGCTTATTAAATTGCTTGATTAAGCTGGTTGTCTATTGTATTTTATCGGTTTAACTTTGTTGAAGGCTAATGATAATTTATTACGCATTATCTTAGTCGTAATATTTCTTCTTTGGGCTAGTTGAGCTCACCCTTTTCTTTCTTTATTCTCTTGAGGAAATGAGAACATAAATTTGGGAGACGAGTCGGGGAGCGAGAGTAATGGTCGGAGGATAGCATTAGTAGTCCTCACTATTACGTGAAATAGTGTGATAATAGTTGTAATGAGGACTCCTTTTGAGTTTGTATAATATCTAGTAGACAATATTTGTATTCAAACTCACGGTTTATGTCGTATTGTATTTTGGCAGATTATATTAGTAAGTTGTATTTGAATTTATGTACCATGTAAGTGGCGACCCGAAGATGGGTGGCGTATACCTAATTTTATTACAATCTGATGAACTCCACTTCCTTATTATCTGACAGAACACTTTTCGGAAAATATTTGTCATTAAATAGTTTTTGAAATGTCTCCAAGACATCTTTGAGTCTTTAATTTGGATGGGTATAATCTTCTGAGACTCCCCAGATGATACGCCTTTTGCCCAACGGAACATAAAGGTGGTTGAATGGAACCTTCATTCCTCGTGCATCCCAAGACATCGAATATCTTGGTAATTTGCTTGACATTACATATTTAATGCTTATATGTTTTTGATCGGATTGGCTTTCCCTTAAATTGCGGTGGTCCCTGACTCTTTGTTGATGACGTCATAAGTCTTGCATTGGTATGACAAGCAAGTGAATTGCTATAATTTCCTCTGTATTTTGAACCACGAGTCTCTCAAATGCGATTTTGCATAGAATGAAAAAAGCTTACAAACATCCCTCGATCATCATCTGCTTTCGATTGGTGTTGTTCATGGGAGGAACATTGCGGACTGTTGCGCGTTCTCCTCGTTAGTGAGTCTAAAGGCGTCTCTCCACGATCTCATTTTCATTGTTAATATTCTCGATCGACATTCTCGAATCTTTGTCGTAAAACAAGGGTTAATTAAAGGAAATCAATATATCACATAATATCCATATATCTTGACAACTAACAAATAAGCTTAGGTAGGACACATTATGAAGGATTTACTCGTCTCTCCCTCCTAATTTCTATTCCCCGATCTCCCACGGAGATCGTATCCTACTAGCTACGATACCAGTTGTGATGCCCCCAAAATAGGTATACATCACCCATTACGAGTTGTCAATACATGATACGAAACAACTACAACTTTATTATTACAACAATAAAGCTGTGAGTTTGTATACAAATATTATCTTACAGACAATATCTATACTCGAGATAAATCCTCATCACATTTATTGATACATTATTTTACAAAAATGGTGAGACTACTAAACAACTCTCTCTAGAACTTGAAAGTAGTATGCACATGAAGCGATCGTGTTTGATGATAAAGCATATACTTTGTAACAATCTTATTCATTTATTAATAAAAAGTATTAATTTATTAAAGGCTTTTAATTATCTACGTGATCTTTGTTTTATAATATGTGATAAACCCGTAGTTTTAAGCAATGCTTTTAGAATAATGATGATGATCATTCTAATGAGATCTAAATTCTTGAAAGCTTAAAACTAAAATAGTTCCCAATCGTTGGATTACTAAATTGGGGATTAGTGAATCCGGATAGATTGAATACATCGTTAACTTGCTCGTTGGATGAGGATGATTGATCTCATGATCATTTGTGTGGAACACTAAAGCAAATATGTAGGTGCTTATTAGAGAATAAGTTCCTTTGAGCGTGGCTCATTAAGGAATACCTAATGGAGTTTTATTTGCACTGTCGATAGGAATTCTGTAGTGATAGTAGTACAAGTGATCCTTGGACTTGAGATCATCATAGTATCTTGTGTATGATGAGTTATACTTTGACTTATTCCTTAAGACCCTTAGGGTATATCAAAGGGTATGCTTGGGTATAATAAGTTATGCATGGAGATAATGTATGATCGATAAAGAATCTACCACTTACAATAAAGAAGAAATGTCTATGTGATTCGATAAATGACAACCCGGTAGTCCTTGGCAATGAGAATGAAATTAGAAAGGAGTTTCTAATTTGCATTATTTGGAGTTGTGCATTTAAGGATGAAATACATATAATTAAATAAAATAAGACTTGTGATAATTTCATGTCTTATATTTAATTGGGACATTGTATGGTGGAAGGATTGAATTGTCACGGTAACTATTTACTCAAAGGTTCTTTAATGATTAATGTTGAAATCTATATTATACGGAAAGTCGTTGATCATTAGGGAGAACATCCTATTGTAGAATAAATATTATTTATTTAAATAAATTAATTGTTTAATTTATTTATTTAAATAAGATTAGAATTATTCTAATTGATTTATTCTGCAATAGGTTTAATATGGAGAACACAAAAGGTCACACCGTAAAAGGAAGAATAATTATTTAAGAAGTTAATGGCATAATCGTAATAATATGTTATGTATATTTAATTTAATCTATGGTGATTGAATAAATTAAATAGCTTAATATTTATTATTTAATATTTTAGAAATATTAAATATAAATTAATAAGAGGAGTCTTATTAATATTATTACAATTATTATTATTTTAATTTCTAAAAGAGTTTAGGAATTAATTTAATATAAGTACTCTCATTTATTCTAATAGAATTAGGAGGTTAAATTAATTAAAGAGTTTAATTAATTATCCTAATAAGATTAGGGAGCTTAATTAATTAAAAGAATTTAATTAATTAAATAAACCCAATTCTTAATTGTTAAGGTGGGTTTTCCACATCTATAAATAAGAGAGTCTTATTATGGGTGGGGGTTGGTTGACTTTTTCAACATCGACATAATTCAATTGTTGGGAAGTACCCTTTTACTATAGAGATGAAAACTAGGGTTTGAGCCAAATACCCATCTTCTTGAATTTTCTTCTTCCTTGGTGGATCACCTCAGAGGCCAAACATTTGGGTGGCTAACGTTGATCGAAAGGAAGAACCAAACCGGTGGATTGAGATTGAGCGAAAGGATTTGGAGGTGAACTTGTACGAGGAAGCTCGATCTTGAGGTATGATTTATTCTTTATCTTTTTCGTTTAATTAATAATTGTGCATAAAGGGTGATCGGGTATATGGTTTGTAAATATTTTAAACTACGATTTTACGACTTAGCACTTTTATGCAATTTGATTGCGTTCATGAATATTACAAACCTAACTTGTGGCATCGAGCCGAACCTTTATCACGAATTATTAATTGTTGATTTGATATGTATGTTGATATGTGTTTAGAACAATTTAATTGGGCATATTTTTGTTGTATAAAATTTAAAAATAAAAAAAAAAGCCGTGATAAATTTCTTGATTTCCATGTAATCCGGGGATTAAAAAAGGTAATGGGAATCAAGCGCCTTACGGAAAACGAACAAAGAAATCATGCACTGATAAAAAAAAATGAAATTCATGCATGCAATCCGGTTAATGCATTTATGTGATGCGAAATCGAAAAAACCAAAAGCCGTGACAACAATTTTCGTGAAGCTTGACTTGGAATTTTTGTTGTATCAAGTAGCCTCGAAAACCGTGTACATGCTTTTTTTTTTAAGTATGAAATACATTAATATATATATATATATATATATATACGGTTTTACATATATATATATATAATAGTTATATATATATTATTCTTAATTATTATATAATTAAAATAAAAGTTTATTTTAATTTTAAAATAAAGGTTTATTTTAATATTAAAATATAAAGTTTTATTTTAATTTTAATAATTTTATAATTAAAATAAAGGTTTATTTTAATCTTAAAATAAAGGTTTATTTTAATATTAAAATAAAAGATTTATTTTAATTTTAAAATTAAATTTCATCTTAACTAATTAGAGTTGGAATTGGATTCCATCTTAACTAATTGGAGTTGAAATTGGATTGCCTAATTTCCTTAAATAAAGGAGTTTATTTAGATATGAAATAAGATTTCATATTATTCAAAATAAAGGAGTTTATTTGTGAATGGGAAAGAAAATCAAATATTTCCTTTAAATATTTTTTTTTTTACATGGAATTGGATTCCATAATTAATTAAAATAAAAGAGTTTATTTTGATTAAAGATTTTGATTAAAATAAAATAGTTTGTTTTATTCAAAATAGGATAAATTAAAATAAAATAGTTTTATTTTGATTTAAATTTGGATTAAAATAAAGGAGTTTATTTTGATTCAAAAAATTAGATTTTATCTTAACTAATTTTGCCCATTAAATGATATCAATATATATATTAAATGTTTATTATTAATAAGATGAATGTTATTTATTGATGCGTATGGTGATGTGTATGATAATAAATGGGATTGATTATGGATTTATTGACGATGCGATTGGATTTTATTTTAGTTGGATGCATGAATGTATGGGTTTTATTAAATGGGGAATTCTGCGTGCCTCGTCTTCTCGATTTTTCTTAATGTAAATTCTATCTCCTCTCTATGTACTTCCCTTATTAGCGATCGAGATTTCTATTTATTTTAAAAATAGTTTTGTAATAGGAATAGTTAGAATTAATTTTGAAAATTTGGAGATCGAAGGAACAATGGCGCTTGAAGACCAGATTTGTAATGGAGCAGGGTTTAAATGTAATAGTTATATTTAAATATTTTTTCTTGCAACCTAGGGTTTGACCTTTTGGTTCATTTGGTGGCTCTAGTGAACCAAACTAGAATAAAAGTCCATAATCAATCCGGGTAGAATATAGTATTCTATATGTGCATGCTTATACTATATATATATTATATATTATGCAAACATGCTTCGATATGTTAATTAATATGATAGCGTATTTTATATATATATGTAAATGGCTGTATTAACAAGATGAGACAAATTAATAACAAACCCCTCAATTTTTATATTAAGTCCTAAGCGTTCGAAGATATTTGGAATATCGAGCGTGCAGCCTTCTAGCATGATAAAATTAATAGAGTATTAAATATTTAATATGAGTTTGTTGTGTCACCACAAGGCAAGTATTAAGTATTTAAGATGTTAATTTATCACATTTGATGCTTATAAAGAAAATTGAACAATATTGTTTTGTTGTGTCACCACCTGAGGATGATATTTTCTTTTTTGAATATATGGAGTCTTAGGTCGGACTTAACTTGGATAATTTTGATTCGGATGTGCCACCACTTGATCAAAATAATCTAAGAGGCAAAATAAAAGGAGTTGCGTAGTTGATGTAATTGACAAAAAGTTGTCTACCTATTTATTTATATATAGTTTGTTGTGTCACCACAAGGCTATATACATTTGAAATGGGATCCTTATTCTCACTAGCAAATCTTTAATTAGATTTTGCCTAACTATATAAGTGAGGGTAATATAGTTTGAAGAAAATAGTGGGAGATACCAATTTAAAACAAGACCTAATTTATTTTGGTAATTAATAAAAAAGAATGTATGTTAAAATGAAATTTTACAATGTCTAAAATTACTATCAACTGCGAAGCATATTAGATGCTAAATTAACGGGCCAAATTAAGCGGATTGGTTAAGGAATTTGAGAATAGTTCTCATATTTGAAAAGCTATCTTATGTCCTTAATACTTTATCCTACTGCAGATGGTTGCGACAATGCCTCGAGGAAGACATTGCTACTTTTAGAAAGTGGCGCGAGATGATGCTGAGATTGGCTCGATGCATCATGCTACGCATCTATGAGTACTTGAGCTTTAGCGTCGACATGAAACTATGGATGCTCTACTATATTTCACGCACATCAGTAGTTGATGGTGAGGAAAATGGGGCTGATAGATATCGGATATCTAAGGAGCTCTTAGATCTAGAATGGCCAGATGACACTATAAAATGCGGACAAAGTTCTTAACATAATCAATTTGATTGATCGATTAGGACAACTGAATTTTGTCATGGATGGAGAGTTGAGCCAAGATTTGATCTTGCACTCACTCCGGACTCCTTTCACAATTGTTGTGAATTTTTTCATATAAACAAGCTAGATATCACCTCATTTGATTTGCTTAACTTATATTGAAAAATGTTGAGAGTCACTTTCAACAAGAAAGATCAAGTCTTCTTGGTAGGGGCAAAGGATCTTACGAAAGAAGAGCGATTCAAAGAAGGTAAATAGAAAGGCGTAAACAAAGGATAATAAGAACAAAGCAGATCACGGATAGCAAAGGGTTTGCTTCCACTGTAATAAGCTTTGGACATTGGAAAGAAAGCTGAGAAGCATCTTGCAGAGGCTAACCAAAGAAGCTTAGTGAAGTTTGGTTCTAATACAGTTTTTGTTCATGATTGAAATAAATTTTTCTTTAAGTCGAGGAGGTTCTACTTGGGTATTGGATCTGAGCTTTGGTTATCATAAATATAGATTTATGAAGGGACCAAAGCAGTAGAAAGTTAAACAAAGATAAGTAATCTATATGTGGAAAATGAAGCAAAGGTTGTTGCATTAGCTATAGAAACTTATAGTTTAGCAATGCCTACTACGGGCAAGTCTATTAAGTCGATAAGTTGTTATTGTATTCGATTCTTGTTAAAAATATTATTTCCATTTTATTGTTGGACGATGAAATCTTTGGTATTATAATTAAGAACAATTGTTGTTCTATTTATAATAATAATGTTTTGTATAGAAGCGGAATATTACTTAATAAATTTTGTATACTTGACTTACATGAAAATAATTTTGCATATTGAACAAATTAGTATAAGAAAAGGAGATGATCATTCAAAGAGTTGAATGTATGTACTTGTTGAAATCTGAAGTGTGAATTATTTGAAAGGTTCAAATAATTGAAGTGAAACAAATTGACAATGTATTAAGATTCTTTGATTAGATCAAGGAATAAATACTTGTCTTGATAAGTTTCTAGATCATCTCAAATGGTTTTCTCATAATGGACACATCGATCTGCAATAATTGATTGATGTATCACGAATGAAAAATCGTACCTTGTTGGACGTAGTGCGGTCCATAATGATTTCTGAGACATTTCAATATCTTACGGGATAATGTCCTAGAAAGCGGTTGCATATCTATGAAAATGGTAACCTCAAAGTTCGGCCCCAAGACTCCATAAAAGTTATGGACGGGGAGGATTCTAATCTTAAGTATGTTAAGATAAAGGGTTGTCAACTTATGTGAAAAGGTTTCAAAGGATAAGCTTGGGACAAGATTTTATAAGTGTCGATTTGTGGGACATCTAAAGTAAGTTTAGGGTATATGTTCTATAATTCTACTTTGCAAAAGGTGTTTGTTCTGAAACACGCTGCGCTTACTAAGATAAAGGTGTTTATCATTGAAGAAATTTAGTGGGAGGATAATAGATCTTGAAAAGTTAAAAGAACCACAAAACTTTATAAGTAAAATAAGAGGAACACCGTAGATAGACCTATTGTACCACAAGTTGAATCGTAAATCAAAAATAATCTTTGAAGATACCTAGGAGGTATGGATTCATCATGGATGATGATGATGATGGTACGCATCATCATAGAAGATGATGATCCGAGTTACATACTGATGAGGTAAAGAGTTTGAGTGTGTACAAAGAAAGAATTCGGTGGGAGGCGTTGTGACATTCCTAATATTATATGTTGATATACTACGGATAAGGAATGACATACTAATGCTACAATCAGTAATGATAAACTTGTCTAAACATTCCTCCATGAATGGTTTGGGACGAGTATCTTAATTGGGGATAAAATCTATATAGATAGATTCAAGAGGATGCTCGACTTAACCCAAGGAATGTATATTCATTTGATGCTAAAGTCGTTTAGCATGGCAAACTCAAGAGATGTCTCATGTCGATGAGCTATGGAGTGTATCTCTCTTAATAGTCCCCATAGACTCCAAAGAAGAGAGATCGCATGAGTGGCAATCATGTATGCTGATGAAATATACGAGACACGATGTTGATCGGTCATATTTGGAGAAGATCCTTGTAAAGGCGGTGAAAAACATCTTAAAGTTCTTAGCAAGGCACTAAGGATGTGGCATACATGGTGGGTGCGAATTAAAACTAGAGGGCTTCTACGGACTCAAGTTTTTGAAACAGACCGAGGCAATGAGAAAATACACTTTAAGGTAAAATGTTACCTTGAGCAGTGGTGTAGTGAATTGGAAAGGTTCCAAGCAACAAAAAGAGTTCTTTGGTTTAGTGATAAAACAAAGTATATAGCTATAAATGAAGGCTGCAAGTTGATTGTTTGGATTAAATGTTCATTCTGAGAACTAGGAATAGTTCTAAGTCTCATCTTGGATCTAAACATGTGTTGTGGCACTTTCATTTGATTATTAGAATCATTGAAGATGGAAATCACTATAGAGATAGTGGACTCTTATAAACAACATTACATATCCATTAACTAAAGCTTATCCAATGACGGGATAATCGTCACTTAGAGAAGAAGAGTATGAGTTACCATGACGATTGGCTTTAGTGCGAGTGGGAGATTGAAAGTAGTATGCACACAAAGCCGATCATGTTTGATGATAAAGCATATACTTTGTAACAATCTTATTCATTTATTAATAAAAGTATTAATTTATTAAAGGCTTTTAATTATCTACGTGATCTTTGTTTTATAATATGTGATAAACCCGTAGTTTTAAGCAATGCTTTTAGAATAATGATGATGATCATTCTAATGAGATCTAAATTCTTAGAAAGCTTAAAACTAAAATAGTTCCCAATCATTGGATTACTAAATTGGGGATTAGTGAATCCGGATAGATTGGTACATCGTTCTTTTTCGTTGGATGAGGATGATTGATCTCATGATCATTTGTGTGGAACACTAAAGCAAATATGTAGGTGCTTATTAGAGAATAAGTTCTTTGAGCGTGGCTCGCTAAGGAATACCTAATGGAGTTTTATTTGCTGTCGATAGGAATTCTGTAGTGATAGTAGTCTAAGTGATCCTTGGACTTGAGATCATCATAGTATCTTGTGTATGATGAGTTATACTTTGACTTATTCCTTAAGACCCTTAGGGTATATCAAAGGGTATGCTTGGGTATAATAAGTTATACATGGAGATAATGTATGATCGATAAAGAATCTACCACTTCTAATAAAAAAGAAATGTCTATGTGATTAGATAAATGACAACCCGGTAGTCCTTGGCGAAGGCGAGAATGAAATTAGAAAGGAGTTTCTAATTTGCATTATTTGAGTTGTGCATTTAAGGATCGAAATACATATAATTAAATAAAATAAGACTTGTGGTAATTCCATGTCTTATATTTAATTGGGACATTGTATGGTGGAAGGATTGAATTATACGGTAACTATTTACTCAAAGGTTCTTTAATGATTAATGTTGAAATCTATATTATCTGGAAAATCGTTGATCGCTAGGAGAGGCTTATCCTATTGTAGAATAAATATTATTTATTTAAATAAATTAATTGTTTAATTTATTTATTTAAATAAGATTAGAATTATTACAATTGATTTATTCACAATAGGTTTAATATGGAGAACACAAAGGGTCACACCATAAAAGGAAGAATAATTATTTAAGAAGTTAATGGCATAATCGTAATAATATGTTATGTATATTTAATTTAATCTATGGTGATAGAATAAATTAAATAGCTTAATATTATTATTTAATATTTTAGAAATATTAAATATAAATTAATAAGAGAGTCTTATTAATATTATTACAATTATTATTATTTTAATTTCTAAAAGAGTTTAGGAATTAATTTAATATAAGTACTCTCATTTATTCCTAATAGGATTAGGAGGTTAAATTAATTAAAGAGTTTAATTAATTATCCTAATAAGATTAGGGAGCTTAATTAATTAAAGAATTTAATTAATTAAATAAACCCAATTCCTTAAATGTTAAGGTGGGTTGCCCACATCTATAAATAAGAGAGTCTTATTATGGGTGGGGGTTGGTTGACTTTTTTGACATCTGACATAATTCAATTGTTGGGAGAGTACCCTTTTTTCTATAGAGATGAAAACTAGGGTTTGAGCCAAATACCCATCTTCTTGAATTTTTTCTTCCTTGGTGGATCACCTCAGAGGCCAAACATTTGGGTGGCTAACGTTGATCGAAGGAAGGAACCAAACCCGGTGGATTCAAGATTGAGCGAAAGGATTTGGAGGTGAACTTGTACGAGGAAGCTCGATCTTGAGGGTATGATTTATTCTTTATCTTTTCGTTTAATTAATAATTGTGCATAAAGGGTGATCAAGGGTATATGGTTTGTAAATATTTTAAACTCGATTTTACACGCTTAGCACTTTTATGCAATTTGATTGCGTTCATGAATATTACAAACCTAATGAACTTTCATTCCATACCCCGGCTACGTACTCGCTATATTCCGCCTCGACGAAGAAAAATGGAACAAAAAGGAAAAGGTGAGCTCAATTAGCCCCAAGTAAAGAATATTATGACTAAGATAATATACAACAAATTATCGTTAGTCTTCAGCGAGGAAAAATCTAATAGAATCACAATAGACAACAAATTTTAAATCAATATTCGCAGAGGAAATAATAATTCATTAGAAGAGTTAAGTAGAGAATGAAAACTACTATCTTACATGTATGAATTTAAAAGTTCATCATCTATCTTTTATCCTGTAACATCAATCAATATATATACGGAATCAAATATTCATCTTTGCACTACAGGCCGAAGATATTCATCGATTAGTCGTATTCATCTAAACACTGTTCATCTTTGCACTTCTGGCCAAAGATATTCTTGAAATCATTCATCTTTGCACTACGGGGCCGAAGATACCAATAATATCATCATTTAAGACCGAGGATGATGAAAATATTTTAAAAAAGCGAATCCGGTGAAACAAAATGACAAGGATTAAGGATTAAGGATTCAGTACTTTGTTTTATCCATGTCCAAAAATACCTCAAAAATAATTATAGTGGTGTAAAATTCAAGAATGATCAAAACATGGATACAATCAAAGCTAGTATCGAATAGATATTTTGAATGAAAGAAATTTTTTTTTTTCAATGAATAGTCTTAGTATTAAGTGAATAATGCAAGTATCGTGAATAGTAACTTCGACACCAAAAGTTTCAAATTTGATAAAAACTTGGATCGATATTTCAACATAATGATATTGAAGAAATAATATCATTACAAAAAAAAAATATCCTTACCTCACAAAAGCAAGACTTACTAGTTGAAACACTTGGGATATAGGCTATGACTTGAACTTTACCGTATAGCAATACTCAAAGTATACTCAAAATACTCACAAGAATCACGCTCGATAATATAGAGAGAAAATTTTGATTTACGGTGTAATTTTCAATTCTAACTAAGCACACCTATTTATAGGAAATTGCTTAGAACACCAAAGCGAAAATTTAATTTAATATTATTATATATATCAAAATTCCTACGCCTACTCTTGAAATCGATTTTAGCTCAATAAGCACATGCCACCTTCTAAAAAGTAAGAAAAACGTTTTTCTAATTTAAAATAATTTAAACTTCCAAAAATCAATTATTTTAGAGCTTGAAACTTCAATAATTCCTGATAAATAGCCCTTTTGTCGAAAAATTGAATATTCTCAAGCCAACAATGAATATTTTATAACCACTTGCTTATTTTGAAATATTTGCGTATTTTACCCATAACTATCCACATTAATCAAATCAACCCTTACTATTTCAAAATAATAAATAAAGAAAATTAAATTTCATTAATAATAAGTTGGGGTCTTACATAAGATATTGGCGTATCTCGGTTTTGAACCTCTTAAAAACATTCAGCGTCATTCTCTCCTCATTATCAACCAAATGGGGCCTTGAGCACGGACAACTCGGCCAAACTTGGCTTCAGATCGTGATACGATCGTGTTGTTTTATTCTAAGCTTGATGAACTCTACCTCTTTCATATATAGCGAATACTTTCGGAAAAGTATTTGTCGTTGAATAGTTCTTGGAACTTCTCCCAAGACATCTTCAGTGCGGCAGGTTGAGTACGCTTTACAGATTCCCACCAATAATTTGCCTCTGCCCGCAACATGAAGGTGGAAAAGGGAACCTTTTGCTCCTCGAAGCATCCCAATACATCGAATATCTTGTTGATCTGCTTAATCCACGTCTCCGCCTTAAGTGGTTTTGGCTCTCCAAAAAACTCCGGTGGTCCCAGTTCCTTAAACTGCTTGGCGGTGATCGTCCGAGAGTTGCCACTGTTTCCTCCTACATTTTGGACAGGAGCCGCTCTCGCCTGATGTTGCATAAATTGCATGAAGCCTCGGAACATTCCATCGTTCATTATTTGGTCAGTGTTGTTGTTTGCTTGAGGAATGTAGCATTCTTTATGTACATTATCCTGGTTATTGATCTGTGGAGACTCAACGGTCTCCTGTGCTCCATTGATGTTCTCAACATTCTCGGATGCCATTTTCAAATACTGCCTCAAAATAAGGGTTAATTAACATATCACATATTATCCCTATACTCTGACCGACCAATTAAATACCAAATAAACTTAGGTAGGTCATACTAGCGAAGGAATTCTCCGTCTTTTCACTCCTAGTTCTTGTCTCACATCTTTGTCAGGGATCATATCCCTAAGCTTTGATACCAACTGTGACGCCCCCAAAATAGGTATACATCATCCATCTTGAGTCGCCAAATACATGGTACAAAATTCAAATACAAACTTAAATATCTAACATGAAGCCGTGAGTTTTAATACAATCATTGTCTTCAGACAAAGATACAAACTCAAAATAAGTCCTCAATACATTTATTATCACACTATTTCACGAAGAATAATGAGGACTACTAAGACACCAACTTGGACCGAAATCACTCCGTTCCCACATTAGTCCGCCACGTTCTCATTTCTGAAGAAAACGGTGAAAGAAAAAGGTGAGCTTTCAACTAGCCTTGATAAAAATATTATGACAAAAATAATGCGAGAATAAATTATCATTAGCCTTCAACAATGTTAAAGCGATAAAATATAATAGACATCAAGTTTAACTACGGTAAGTTGAACAAGCAATCCATTAAAAAGTCAAGTAGAGAATAAAATCTACTATCTTTTATGATTTAAAAGGTTTTCATCACTTTTATCGGCGAGACTCAAATTAATAAATAATCCACATCATCCACCGCACTACTGCTAAGGATATTCATTTAAGGTCACAACCACAAATTATCCATTACCTTTACGGGCCGATGATATTCGTGTATTCATCGATGGTCATGATAATGCCAACAAATGTCCATCAATGCATTACAGGCCAATGAGGACTTTTACCGTATCATTTGTAACATTACGGTCATGATTACACCGAATAATCCACAGTCATAATCATACCAAGTCCATCTATGCACCACAGCCACAGATGACTTTCAACAAAATATAAATATGAGGATGATGACAATGATATAAGAATTGATAAAACAAGTTCAAGAATTAATTTATTCAGAATTAATAACGTCAAATTGTCGACATGATACTTCTTTGTAGAGTAAAATTTAAGAATGCTCAAAAGAATATTTCCACGAAAAGATCTTTGGATGAGCCTTAAATATCGAGGATATTTGTGAGACCCTGATTTATAAATAAAGATTTAAATTTCTCGAAATATTTTTTATATTATGGTGTGGATTTGAGATAGTGTTATAGTTATGGGTAGTATTTGAAAATTTTTCAAAGTATGCAAGTTGTTATAAATATTCGTTTAATTGGGAATATTCTTTTTTTGTCGGGAATATCCGTACGACCAAGCACAATCATTAAGTGGACCCTACATGTATGCGCCGTAGTTAAAACGATAAAAATATTTTATGGAAATAACGGCGGAGGTTTTACCATTAATCTTTGTTGAACTATCCATTAGTAAAAAAGTACAATAATCGCGTGGTTGCATAGTAACACACGGTATTGATTATTGATGCTTACGTAAGAAGTCACTCGGTTATCTTTGAATTATTCTTTCTGATAATTAACGCATCATATCTCTCGTATTATTGATCCAATTATTGTCGTAGTATCATTATGCATAATATGTTATATTATTAAATTAATAATTGAGGCGACAAAGTTATTCATATTATTAAATTGTAATGTCTAAGTTACATCAATGAGAGGTTTGGTCACCTAATTTGCGCATGATAAGGAGAAATCCTTATTGGAAATCCCCCCTTTCCAGGAACGACACGGTTATTAAATATTGTGAGTTATGATATTAATGATGGATAAGTTTGTGTTGATTAAAGATGAATTTGATAGTTTCATTGTGTTAAAATTATTTGTGTTATTGAAAATTGACATTTATTTCGATAATAATTGATGTCCGGAGGTTATATTGTCAATCGAATTATTTGGGGAACTTTTAGGTAGTGAGAGTTACTTATTCACGAGTTACTATTTACGAGTTATTATTCACGAGTTACTATTCATGAGATTCTTATTCACGATTCTTATTCATGAGTTTTAATAGTAACTTGACCCTTGACTTTCAAGAGTTATTTGCCTCTTGATTGTTCAAGAGTTAATGACCCTTCATGAATAGTAGTTGCCTCTTGATATTACCAAGAGTCATTTTGACCCTTCGTTAAGACCAAGAGCCACTCTTAGTTTTTCTATAAATAGAAGCTCATTCCTTCATTATTTCTTACGAATTAATTGAAACTCTAGAGAGAGAAATTATAGAGAGAATCTATAGAGAGAAAATTATGGAGAGAAAGAAGAAGAGTATTCTACTACTTCACTACTTCTATATCCAGTTTTTTTTACGGTAAGGGGTGTTATTCTTTCTTATTCATGAAGAGAACTTATGTTATTCCATTCTTTATTATTCTATTGGAATAACTTTTGTAAAAAGTGGCATACTATATATAACTTTTGTATCTGTGACATACCCTATACTTGGTGAAATCTTTATGTTATTCCATTCTTATTTATTACATTGGAATAACTTTGTATCACGGAATCCCTATACTTGGTGATCTTCTTACATTATTCCATTCTTTATTATTACATTTGGAATATCCATGCATGTGTTTTACATCGGACTCGGTTCCATTGTTTATTATTCGCATTTATTATTACATTTGGAATATCACATGCATGCATTTTACAGGACCTAGTTCCATTGTTTATTATTCCGCATTTATTATTACATTTGGAACATCCATCGATTGTGAATTTCACGACACAGTTCCGTTATTATTATTCTGTTGGAATAACTTTTATACATCTGAAGCACCGCATGCGTGGTGATTTACGTTGTTATTCCATTCCTTATTATTACATTGGAACATCCATCGATTGTGAATTTCACACGACTGATTCGTTATTATTATTACGTTAGAATAACCTTTACATCTGCAATCTGTATGCGTGGTGATATCTTTTGTTATTCCATTGATTGTTATACCCAGTTGATTAAAATTTTGACTTCATACTCCATGAAATTAGTGGAATATCCTTGATATTTAATGGCTTCATCCGATATCTTTTCATGAAAATATTCTTACGAGAGCATTCTTGAATTTTACTCTACAAAGAAGTATCGTGTTGACAATTTGGACGTTATTGGTTCTTGGATAAATTAATTCTTGAACTTGTTTTATTGAATTATTATGTCATTGTCATCATCCTCATGTTATATTATGTTGAAAGTCATCTTTGGCTTACGTGCGTAGATGGACTTAATATGATTATGACCGGGGATCTTTCGGTATAATCATGACCTGTTATAAATAATGTGATAAAAGTCCTCAATGGCCTGTAATGCATTGATGAATAGTTTTTGGTATGATTATGACCAGGGTTTATTCGGTATAGTCATGACCATTGATGATTTAATGAAAATCCTTGGCCAAGTGAGTACGGGGATGATTAGATGTGGTGGTTTATTTATTAAGTGAGTATCAAATGATAAAAATTATGAAAACCTTTTAAAACCTAAAAGATAGTAGATTCTCTCTTGACTCTTTTAATGGATTGCATATTTCATCTTGCAGTTAAACTTGATGTCTATTGTATATTATCGGTTTAACATTGTTGAAGACTAATGATAATTTATTTTGTATTATTTTAGTCATAATATTTCTTCTTTGGGCTAGTTGAGCTCACCCTTTCCTTCTTTATTCTCTTGAGAAAATGAGAATATAAATTTGGGGACGAGTCGGAAATGGAGTGACGGTCCGGATGATAAGATTAGTAGTCCTCACTATTCATTAAATAGTGTGACAATAAATGTAACGATTTGAATTTGAGTTTGTATATACATACATGAGGACTCCATTGAGAATGGATATTGTGCAGAAAGCGATATTCTTGTTTAAACTCTCGATTTATGTTTTATCGTATTTTACCACGATAATTGTATAGTTAAATTTGTATTTGTATTGTGTACCGTGTATTTGGCGACTTTCAAGATGGGTGATTAATACCTAATTTTGGAGGCGTCACAATATTCCACTAATTTCATAGAGTATAGAAGTCAAAACTTTAACCTAAGTGAGTATAATAAAGAATGGAATAACAAAAGAAATCACCGTACATGCGGTGCTTGCGCACAGGCGAGTTATTCCAATGAATAATAAATAACGGAACCGGTCGGTGAAATTGCATGCAAGCGGGATGTTCCAATGAGAATAATAAAAAGCGGAATCGATTACGGCGTAAAACGCGCATACATCGAGGATATTCAGCGGATGTAATAATAAAAGGCGGAACCGAGTCCGGTAGTAAAGCGCATGCACGTGATATTCAAACAGAATAATAAAAGCGGAACCGGTCCGGCACAGAAAAGCGTCTGACGTGAGGATATTCCAATGAATAATAAAGAATGGAATAATGAAGTTTCTCTTCATGAATACAAAAGAAATAATACCCCTTACAGTAGCAAAGAAGAACCTGAATAAAGAAGTAGTGAAGTAGCGAGAAATTTTTTTCTTCTCTCTATAGTTTCTCTCTAGAGTTTTGATGAATTCGTAAGAAATAATGAAAGAATGAGCTTCTATTTATAGAAGAATGAAATGCATAGTAACTAATTCATGAACTGTCCAGATTGATTATTTTTAATCGGACGGTCCATATCTAAAATAAAATCTTTTAAATAAAATATAATATATTCTATTTAAAAATTAAATAAAAAAAACTTAATATATATATATATATAACATATAACATATTATATATATATAGGGAGCCCTTCCATAGCTGATTAGGTTCTTTATAGATCTTGTCAATACCCTTTTTGGATAGTTGATAAATTGAATTGATGCATTGCGATTAACTTTTCTATTTGATAAGTTTAAGACGTTGTTGTTGTTGCTAATTATTTACCTGTCGCTTCTATTTTAATAAGTGAGGCCCACGTAAAATTATATTGTCGATTATAGTTATAAAAAGTGAATATTTATTATTAAAATAATCGTAGTAGAAGAGCTCTACCAAGAACACACATTTTTTTTAATTTCTTTTTTTTCTAAGTAAATGCAGTGATACGGTAGCATTAAAATAATAAAAAAAATTAGTAAAAGACAAAACGATACTGGTGGTATTAAAAATTGAAAAAATAGCCGGTAGATGTACTGACATCACGGTGACAATAAAAATTGAAAAAATGATTTTATTCAAGCGATTCATTTCGCTAAATGATTTGAACTCGCAACCTCAAACTCCATACACTCGTCATATGACCACCCGAGAGCACCACAGACTGTTTATTAATTTCAACCAAGGATATATCTTTATATTAAAATTTCACTATCCCCAAAATCTATATTCTTGTATTATTATTATATTACGATTTATTATTATTAATAAGTCTATATAATATATATGGGGTTTTCTATTTAGAAATAAGTTAATATCTATATTTATTATTATCCCTTTAATATTTTTCTTATTATTCGATTCGCTTCAATTTGTTGAAGTTTTTTACCCTCTTCCAAATACTCTCTCTCTCTCTCATTATTTTTATTTTATCTAGCTTGGCAAGTGAACTTTAGTTTGAATAAATATAGATATAAATATAGATATTAACTTATTTCTAAATAGAAAACCCCATATGTATTATATAGACTTATTAATAATAATAAATCGTAATATAATAATAATGCGAGAATATAGATTTTGGGGATGGTGAAGTTTTAATATAAAAATATATCCTTGGTTGAAATTAATAACTAATAGTGGTGCTCGGGTGGTATCGATATAATGAGTGTATGGAGTTTGAGGTCATGAGTTCGAATCATGAAGCAAATGTAATTGCTTGAATAAAATCATATTTTTAATTTTTATTGTCACTAGTGTCGTGAATTCTATTTGGCTATTTTTCAATTTTAATAATACCAGATCAAATTACCGACTTACCGATTTTTTATTATTATTTTAATTGGTAGTATCGCCTATGCATCTACCGGGAGAAATAAAAAGAAATTAAAAAAATGTGTAATTTAGTAAGCTCTTCCTACTAGAATTATTTTATTGTTTTAATGCATATATATCATCTGTGCGGCGGGAGAAAAAAAAAAATAAAAAAAATGTATGGTAGGTAGAAGCTCTCCAAATTAGGATTATTTTAATAATAAATATTCACTTTTTATAATCAGATTGACAATATAATTTTACGTGGGCCTCACTTATTAAAAATAGAAGACAGAATAATTAAGTAAATAATTAATAATTTTTATCAAATAGAAAAGTTAATCACGACCATCAATTTAATTTTTATCAACGATCCAAAAGGGTTTTACAAGATCTTTATGTAAACGGTAATGCTACTGAAGAACTTCTATATATATAAAGCATATGTTATATATACATTAAATATATATATATATAACTTTTCCTCCTTTTATTTCATTACATTACTCCGTGACAAACCAAATGATTCCTCTCTCAAAGACTTTGTTACACACGTGGGCTCCACCCGTGGCCCCCACTTATTAAAATAATTTTCTATCGATTATTTTGAAAAATGAGTAAGTGGTAGTCCAATTAGTACCCCAAAATTTACAACAAATATTTCATAAAAATAAATCTCCTCAATATTTTTAACAACATTTATCATCATTATTATAATTCACAATATTAATTCCACCGGGTCGTTCTAAGGAAAGAGGAGTTTTCAATAAGAATTTCTCTCTATCAATGCGCATTGATTAGGTGACCAAACCTCTCCTGGCGTAACTTACAGACATCGTTAATATTGCAAATTATAATATTAATAACTCTGTCATTTCAATTATTGATTTAATAACATATAAAATATTGACAATAATTAAATAAAACTGAAAGTGACTTCTCACATAAGCATTAATAATTAATCTGGTGCTACTACTAATGCTGTGCGTACATCGTACTTTACTACCAAAGTAGTTCAACAGTATTAATGGTAAAACTTCGCCGAATTATTTTCAATAAAATATTTTTGTCGTTTTTCAATCAAACAATAATTACATTATGGGGTCCATCCATGATTGTTAATGTGTAAATGCGAATATTTTTCCGACCAATCGAATATTATATAACAACTTGCGTACTTTGCAAAATTTATAAATACTACCCACAACTATAATATTATATCAAATTTATTTCCTAATATTCAAAAATAATATTTATAAAAAATTTATCTTTATTCATAAAAGTTAAAATCTTACAGGATCCATAACATTAACACAAAAAGGGTTTACGGAGATGTCGTAAACCTTCAAACATCAACTCTAAACACAAAAAAAGGTTTATGGGAGAGAGATCGTAATACAGTGTTGATAGGTAAAAAATAAGATCCGTCACTTTACGATTTTGATTTTTGTTTTTATAGGCCTTCCCTCCGTCCAAGGTGATGTATAAGAAGAACTAAAATAAAATATAATTAACCGTCTTATAATTAGTCCAAAATATCAACAATACCCTTGTAGATGTTGTAGTGACAGTCTATCAAGTCTTGTATGAATGTAAAATACTAATACTTTGAGCATTTTGAAAGGAAAAAAAAATAAGAATTCGGTCTTAAAAGTATAAAAGGGAATGAATGAATGTCAAATACAACTAGTATTTTACTAGGATAATTTAAAAAGGTAGTCATTAACTTCTCCTAGAAATCTACAATGATATTCTTTAACTTGTACTATAAAGAGTTAATTTTCTTACCGGTTAAACCCAATGTCCTCAGTTATACTCCATTCATTCCATAATAATAATTTTTTAATTTTATTCACATGAATTAAAAAAATCAATTAATATTATTATTTAATAATTAAAATTTGAGTAAATTTTTTTTATTACTCTTTTATGGGAAGTTGAAAGCTATTAATTAATACAAGAAAGAATTTCTTGAGACAATAAAAAAGTTAAGAGTAATATAGAAGAGTAAATAATTAATTTATTCTCCTATAAAATTATAAACGAGAAATAAATTAAAATAAAAAATTTCTCTAAAAAATATATTATTATAGAATGGGGAGAATACGACTCATGAATTTTTGTCAAGTATCAAAAGTTTAAAAACAAAAAGGCATTTTACGTTCTTTCAGGAAGCTGCTTGAGATGTAGTATGATATTTTACAAGTTGGTTTGATCATTAGCCCATTTGCTTAAACTTTAGGGTTCTTTACATAAGTATAAAAAAAAAAAGTAATTAGAATAATCAGATCAACTAAATAATTATAAAAGGAGTGTAAATATTACAAAAATAGTACAATTCACATTAATAAGGAAACCTAAAATCAAGGAAAATAACTACTATAATTAATAATTCAAATTCAAATTCAAAGATTTGAGATCTAACAACAAAAATAAATTCAAATTCAAAATAATAACAGTCACAACTATTTTCCAAAACCCAAAAACTACAACTATTTTGTAACAACAGTGGACATCCATTATCATTTTCTCTCTCTTCCATGTGGAGCAATAGAGGATGCATTAGCGATGTTTCATGGGGTTTCAGTTAGACGAACTGATGTGTTAATCTGGAATGCCATGATAGGAGGGCTTGCGACTCATGGATTTGTTAAGGAGTCACTTGATATGTTTACAAAAATGCAGATTGTAGGGATCACACCAGATGAGATCACGTACTTGTGTGTGTTGAGCGCTTGTCCGACCTCATTTCTCTACTACAGCTATGACCACGTTTATACCAAGGTAACCAATAAAAAATAGAACACTGCATAAGGAAGAGAGATAAGAGACTGATGTGAAATATAATATTGATAACCAAACTTTCGTACCAAGGTAACCAAACATTTCTATCAAGGTAACCAAACATTTATACCAAAGTAACTAAATCTACCTTCACACATGCAGTATGAATTTGTTACCTTGGTCTAAAAGTTTGGCAACCAATTTCATCAAAGTAAATAAAAAATAGGACACTGCATAGGAAAGAGAGAGATAAGAGAGTGATGTGTAATGTAATATTGATAATCAACCCTTTGTACCAAGGTAACCAAACATTTATACCATTGTAACTAAACCTTTATACCAAGGTAACCTTTTTTTAAAGAATATTTGGTTACCCACAAAAGCTAAAATAGTTACCTTTGTATGAAGGTTTGGCTACCAACTGCACCATTTTCAAAATAATTTTATTTTTAAAAGGTTATTATGAATATATTGCAGTTGGTAGCCAAACGTTCGTACAAAGGTAACAATTTTAATTTTTATGGGTAACCAAATATTCATAAAAAAAAAATTACAAAGCCATAAAATTACAATAGAAAACATAACATGACAAACCCTTACCTGGGCACAACTCTAATCAATGTTCTAAAAGAGGCGGCTTGATGGAGGCATAGAATAACAAATGTGAACTGATGAATTCATCCTTTACTGGTCCTCCTACTGGTTGCCCTATAGTTGTTCCACCATACATGCCAACTCCTGATGTTGCTGCCGGAGATTGAGGAGGTTGTTTGCTTGGTTTGCCAGATGAACTTCCTGCAGAGGAACCGTTTGTTTGACCAGTGATTGGTCCTTGGGGAACCGCAATCTCACCACTGTTGACACTAGTGATATGGCATGATCGGAGAAGACGAGTATCTCATCACCGTGTTTTGACCAGTGATTAAGCTTCACACTTCGGTCGGAGAAGACGAGTATTTTCATATATACGCCACTTTAGTTTGTTTTAATATGTAGATATATTAAGGAATCATAATTGAATACTAATTACTTTAATTAATGAATCCTAATTGAATACTAATTCTTTAAATTAAGGAATCCTAAATGCACTAGAATTATAAATAAATATGGAAATGTATTAGTTGTGTAAAAATTTTATGAGGGCACTTTTGTTGTAATTATTTTTAAAAATGTAATAGAATATGTAAATCACCCTAAACTTTAAGTCCCCTCAGCAGCTGAACGGCCTTCATTTCATTTTTTTTAGGGTTCTTTACATAAGTATACAACAAATATAAAGTAATTACAACAATAGTGCATCAACTAAATAATTTTAATAACAGTGAAATAATGAATAATAATGCCAAAAATAATGCAATACACATCAGTATATCCAAACCAACAAAAAATAAATCCCTAATTTCAAGGAGAAAACTACTCCACCTATTTTGTCAGTTACCAACTAAACCAGATACTCACCAAATCACGTCACCAAATTACCCAAAATTCCGACGGAAAAAAAAAAACAAAAACAGAGCATCCATTGCCCCAAAAATTCGGCGGAAAAAAAAAAAAAAGCAGAGCATCCATCAAGCTTGCGAGAAGAAGGTTTGTGAGAAATATAGAGAAATCGAAATCGAAAAGCAAATGAAGCGAAACATAGCATCCGAACATCACATTAGAATAAGCGATTTCAAGATATTTTCGGAACAGAAGGAAAATCAAACTAAATCTGCATCTTCATTCAAAGGTACGTATTCGTTACAAAATTGAAGTTTGGGGATATTCATATCAAGGTTTGGTTACTTTGAGTAAAGTAAACAATATTTCGCAGATTAACCATACAAAATCATATCTTTTCAAAATTTAATAAAATGAATGAACATAAAATTTTGCAGAAAATATTGATACTATTATTATATATTTTGGAAACTATAAAATGTTGATTTGGAAACCCATAAAGTAATATTATTAATATCAGTTTGGAAAGGAAAATGTATTTTTCATTCATTGATTTTGGTTACTATAACATGTTGATTTGGAAACCAATAAAAAAATAAGTTATAATTGATTACTATGTGATTTACATATACTAACTACCTACTAACATACATTCATAATCTGTAAGAAATTCATTATGGAAAAGTAAGAGTTGATAACAATTTCATAACTTTTAAAAATTTAATTGCAGTAGTTGAAAATAAATTTTTCCAAAAATATTGATACTAATAATATATATTTTGGTAACTATGTAAAGTTGATTTGGAAACTAATAAAGTAGTAGTATACAACTAATAAAAATTGATGATTTGGCAACCAATAAAAGAGTAAAATTAATTTCAATTATGAAAAGGAAAATGTAATTCACATTCATAGCTTGAGGAAACTCAGAATGTGTATTTTGATTACTGAATGTCTATTTTGATTACCGAATGTCTATTTTAATTCACATTCATAGATGCTTATAATGTCTATTTTGATTACTGAAAATTGTTGATTCGGTTACCTGCAAAATAATAAATAAAATTTCAATTCAAACATTCATAATCTGTCAACATTTAAAAAATATTTTGGTTACTGATTGACTATCTAAGCATTCTTAAATTTGAAAATGCAAATAATGTAGGAAAATTTATTAGTACTAAAAAGTGACAATTTGATTACTATATGTTCATATACTGACTATTTACATAATTGTAATAATTTTACTGTTTCAGTTGCCGTAACATGGATATGATTCCAGTTGTAATTTACTTCAACTGATGATTGGAGTGACAAAGAACCAATATCAAAATTTCAAGTCATTTACTTACTTAGTCCCCTTCAACATGTTCATTCACGTAAATGCACAACTTGATATGCAATGCATTAAGCTTCTAGAATGCTACAAAACAGAGTTGTCAATCAAATTTCATATTAGCAGCAACATCCCTCCAATCAAGGTGACAAATGAATCAACTTTCAAATTCTATATGGAAATCAGTAAAAAATCAGTTGAACATGGCAAGTATCCTCTGATTATAGATTCTGAATACCACATTGGAGGAACTACAGACTTACAAAACGTCATAATTGAAGAAGAAAATATAATGCAAGATGAAACGCCGATGAGATTGGCACAAAGGAATACTGATCTTGAAATTTTGGAAACACAAGGAGACCAATTTGGATCAAATTTTGTTGAGCATCCGCCATCAAGTCATTGGTAAAAAGAACATGATGCATAACACAAGAAAGAAAGAACAAGTGATGAGGTCATATCAGATCCGAATAAGTTTGAGGTAAGAATTCATCAAACTTACAAAGACAAAAGAATATTAACACAAGCAATAAGGCTACATTCAATCGCATAAAAACAGTAACACAAGGTAGAAAGAACAAGTGGAAAGGACTTTGTTCGTATGCATCGACAATGAAAGTTGCAAATGGAAACTAAGAGCATCAAAATTACTTGAAACAAATATGTTCAAGGTGAGAGAGTTTAATGATATACACACTTGTTCATCCAACATACTACTTGGAGATCATAGACAAAGAATAATAGTGAAATGGTTAGTGAATGCATAATGCATGACTAACTAACTTCAAGAAAATTTACACACCAACCGATATTGTGGAAGATATGATGACGGGAGTATAATGTGTCCATCTCCTACCAAAAAGCATGGAGAGCGAAGGAAAAAGCAATGGAAAAAGTAAGAGGGAATCCACACGACTACACTATGATTCCTTCGTGGTTGCACATGCTGAAAAAAACAAATCCAGGTATCAATTAGAAACCATTTTTTTATGTTTTTAAAATTTCAATTACCAATATTAAATGATTTGGTTACCTATTAATTAAATTTTGGCTAATAAATATAATAATGAAAAAAAAAAAAAAAATAATTTTTTCATGTGAAAGAAGGTATACAATAAATATAACTATTTAAAAGCATTTTAGACACCATCCTAACGCTTATAAAATTATTAATTTATGATTACTTGCAAGCCATTAGTACTACACACTTAGAGCATTATCAACTACAAATATGGGCAATATGTAGTATATATATTTACATCGACCAAACCGGAAATTCATTTCGTGTTCAATACAAATTTTGCAGCTTGGATAATAATGGTCGATTCAAATATCTCTTCTTTGCAATAAGAGCATCCATCAAGCATGGCGCCATTGTTTTCCCATCATTGTAATTGATGGCACCTTCATACAATCAACCTACGGGGTACACTTCTCATGCAAGCAAGCACTCAAGATGCAAATGTAAACATTATACCAATTGCTTTTGGAGTTGTGGGATGTTGAAAATGAATTATCCCGGACATGGTTTTTCATTAATTTAAGAGATGCTTGTGGAGTTAGAGAAGGACAATGCATTGTTTCAGATAGACATGAAGCAATTATAAAGGGACTTAACAGTGTGTTCCCTGATGTCATGCACGGTTCATGCACATACCATATTTTGAAAAACATAAAAAACAGGTTCAAAAAGAAAGGAGAAGAAGTCAAACAAGCATACAACGCGGCATGCAGAGCTTACACCGTTGAAGAATTCAACATACACATGAATCAACTTGATGCAATTGATGTTCGAATAAGAAAATATTTGGAAGAAGAAGTTCATCTAGACAAGTGTACAAGGCTCCATGGGACTGTAAGCAGATACTCAACAATGACTTCGAACACCGCCGAATCTATTAATAATGCAATAAAGGAAATCAGAAATCTTCCAATTGCATCAATGATTGAATGCCTACGTTGTATGGTTCAAAGATGGTATTTCACAAACAAACAATCGGCAATGTCTTCTTTCACAACCCTTTCCACAACAGCTGAGAGAAAATTGCAATCTAATATCATTGAGTCAAAGAAACTTAAGGTAAGTCATACATCTTTTAAATTGTTAATGTGATACCTACGACAAAATTGATCCGAAATGAAATTAAACAAAGTTATGCGCTTTTGTTTTCCAAAGATAAAAGTTTGATAAAGATACCAACATTACATATGACTTTCATTATTTCAAATTATATATACAATTAAATGCTATTAAATGCATTATACATACCGACTACACAATTAAATGCTATCAGAGGGTCGAGACATCAAACCTAGTGATTTTCACTGTTTATGATAACGTCAAACAATTTATCGTGGACATGGAACAAAAGACATGCACATGCCGAAAATTTCAGTACCATAAGATGCCTTGCACACGTCATCATCATTGTTATTGGAAAGAGGAATTTGAGTCATTATGATTTTTGCTCGTAATATTATTCAAATAAAACTTTGCTTCTATTACGTATTCAACTTCCATCATGCCATTAGATGACAGAGAGACTTGGGATGTTCCAGAAGCTATTAAGAGCATATGTGTCAAACCACCAAATACAAGAAGACCAGACGGAAGACCAAAGAAAGGTAGATACAAGCATATATCTGAAATTACATTTCAAAATAAGTGCAAGCAGATGCCAAAAAAAGGACACAATAGAAAAACATGCAATAAACCACCAATTTCAAGACCACGAAAAATTTGATATATACATACCTTCAGAATCGGATATATTGTAATCATTTTAATCATTTTGCTTGTGTAATAAAAACAAATTTCAATTGCACGAAAGATTTAAAGATGATTAATTTCATAATTGGTTAATTAAGTTGTATTTCTTCTTAATGGCATGTGATAATTGGATAATTAAGTTGTAATTCTTCTTTATGACATTTCGCTACACACTAACATTTAATTAGAAACCTTTGAATTCATAGTTGGCAACCAACTTCAAGTGCCGTGTTAAAAAAATATAATTGTAAGCTTTGTAATTGTTTTATGTATTTTATTTAATTATTAGTTTTAAAGCATAACATAAAAATTGATTACATTTCTTTGTATTCTTGGGTACACTATAAACATTAGAAAAACCCATAGTATTTAGTTAATCAATTTTAAATTACTATACCAATTTGGTTACCAACAATTACTATTGATTATAACTATAACAAACGCTCTTTAGAAACCTTTATGACATTCTCGCCTACACACTAACATTTAACTCGAAACCTTTGGATTCATAGTTGGCAAACCAACTCGTTCTGTGTTAAAAAATATAATTGTAAGCTTTGTAATTGTTTTGTGTATATTAGTTAATCATTAGTTTTTTAAAGCATAGCATAAAAAATGATTACATTTCTTTGTATGCTTGGGTACACTATAAACATTAGAAAACCCATAGTATTTAGTTAATGAATTTTAAATTACTATACCAATTTGGTTACCAACAATTACTATTTATTATAACAATAACAAACGTTCTTTAGAAACCTTTATGACATTCTCGCACTGACTAACATTTAACTGGAAACCATTATATTCATAGTTGGCAACCAACTGTGCCGTGTTAAAAAAATTATGATTGTAAGCTTTGTAATTGTTTTATGTATTTTAGTTAATTATTAGTTTTTAAAGCATAGCATAAAAAATGATTACAATTTTTTGTATGCTTGGGTACACTATAAACATTAGAAAACCCATAGTATTTAGTTAAATGAATTTTAAATTACTATACAAATTTGGTTACCAACAATTACTATTGATTATAACAATAAGAAACGCTTTTAAAAACCTTTATATGGTGATTGCAACCCATGTGAATAAAAAAGGCCAAAAATTTAAAAAAAAGATTAATTAAATTTATCGTTATCAATGTTTATTTACTAACATAAACTAATATAGTTACATTATAATCAAATTTTGGCAACGAATCAAACATATAAATAACATTTATTCTTTAACTTAAAATGAATGATTATGATAATAATAAACAATAGTTGGTAACTTTGGTATTATCTGTTTCCAACAAACCCAAACATAAAGAACAAATTCATGATACAAACTCGTTAACTCTTTCTATAATTTCATCGTTAGTATTAATTAATTAGTTACCAACAACAATAAAAAAATGTTACCTATACATTCAAATTTGGCAACCAACTAAATCATAACAAACAAATACCTGATACAAGGTATAAAATGCTTATACATAAGACTGTTAAGATTGAATGGTTACCAAAACCCCGATAAAATTATTACCCGTATATACAAAGATGTAAACCTACTGAACCAGAAAAAAATAATACCAATATTGTTTAAAAATAAAAAAACAAAACAAAAAAATAAAAAACTGAACCAACAAAACAATCATACGTGTAACAGTAAAAATTAATACATCATTCCATCATCAAAATATTTATAATATCATTTCACATCCAATAACCATATCAAATGGTATCTAATGTCAAAACAGAAATGAAAAATGATGCAAAACCAAACTAGACATCACTACCAATTCTGCCAGGGTGTTCGGATTCAGACTCATATCCGCCTACTTGCTTGTTCCTCGCATGGATAAACAAATTGACACACAGTTTCTTGCGGTATTGAGTTATTGGGAATGGATTTGGCAGTGCAGAAGTCTGCTTGTGGAGAATATGTTCCACAAAAGAAATAGTGAACATACCACAATCACTGAAAAATAAAAAGATATAATGGAAATCAGTACAGACATCATAATATATGTAAAACTAAAAAAATATAGAAAATGTAACTTATTTCCATCAATTTGCTCGTGTAGACCCTCAAAGAAATTCAAGATCAATAATATCATTTTCTCCTTTTCATGCGATATGGTTCACTATTGAAATCAATATCACATCTATTCTTCCAAAAACCACAACTGCATAATATAATCGGAAGAATGAAAATATAAGGCTCAGACACATCCATTATATTTGTTCGCATGATGTTTCTGCTCATCAAGAGAATTATAAACTACTAACACCCTACGATGGACATCAAAACCAATAAAACCAATGTCCGTGAACCTATCATATGAATGGGAAACATGACAAAATCAACATCAACCCACGGTTTGTCAACCTCCATATAAAACCCTTGAATGTACTCACCACATCAATGTTGCCCAACAACAAAGTTTTATCACCATTGTTATTACAATATTTCCCATATAAGTTGGTTAACTTCACATTGAAACCAACAATCATTGTCAGAACCCTTAATTGGATATTGTTTGAGTATCTAGCCAATTACGCGATATAGTACAAACAGACGTTGATGTGTTGAACGTAAATGAAACCATAATAACAATCGATATTAACAAAAAAAAACAAACTTTAATATAAGTCAGATCCAAATGTAAACATATAAGAACCAAACTTATAAGATAAGATATCCAAACTAATATGCATTAATTAAAAACAATAAAAAACTCACATCATCATCAAGCCATTGTCCAGAGTCTTCACTTGTAAAACCACATTTTGGAGGATATTGTAATAGACCCAAATCAAGGGGAGGCTCTATTTTGTCATCGTTCTCAATTAATTTTTCAATTCTTCAAAACAAACACATATAGCAAATATAAAATGAATGATTATATCTCCTAGAAAAAAATAATATAAATATATTAAACTCCAATAAAAATACCTTTTTCTATTATTTAAACCAATTTTAAACCAATCGGTCAAACACGACATCTTCTTGATTTCAAAGGCATTCCCATAAAATGTCTCGAAAATGCATATGACCCTCTGCGTAATGTTTTATCATCAACAACAACAAGTTGAGTCAACAGAACCAAACTTCGACGATAAGGACTCTTCAACACAAAGACTCCTCGTGATACGTGCAGACGGAAAGCCTACCAAGTGGGTTAGTTGCAGATTTTTCAACTTCAACACAATGGATTAAATCTTGAGTTGTCAAAACCATATCATCAAGCATCGGCAGATGTCTGCAGATTTCACTTTTACCGCCTCAGATTGGATTTTAAGACATGATATAAAATACTATTTCAATATCAAATAAAAATTCTAAAAAGAATCAATATTAACATAAACACACCATAACTAAATTATCGCCTCAGATTGGATTTTAATACCCTATATTGGATTTTAAGACACACCGTAACTAAGTTACTAATACAACATGTAAATGTAACTAATATTGAAAAATTCACTAACCTCGAATAGGGTTGAAAGCAATAATTTCTTGATTAACGTGACCGACTTAAAATATCAAAACTTGGAATATCATTAATCTTTTCAACCAACCAAAAAAAAACATCTCATCAATATAAGACATAGGAATATAACATAAAAAAATTGTAAAAAAATTTGTTACCTTTTCATTCTCCACATTAATTAGACCCGCCTAGGGTAAAACAACAATCTCTTTACCATCGGAATTTAAATTGCCATTCTTATATCGAACTCGTAAAAAAAATAAGGCCAAACAAATCAAAGATTTACTTAATAAACATAAAATAAAAATGAAAATCTAACATATTTGTAAACCTTTGCATCGATTTCTTCAAACTTATTGGACCAACCTCACCAACATTCGCAAAGATTACTTCCATGAAACTGCTTTTGAATTGTCACCACCTTCAATTACAACATCACCCTCAACCTTTAAAACATCATCAACTACTATATTAACATTGCCACCATCAACATTCTCATCCATCTCAACATCATAAGCATCAACATTCTCATCCATTTCAACATCATCACCATCATCATCAAAATCATCATCATCATCGTATTTAATCATCATCATTATCATCGTCATCACCATCACCATCATCATTAACATTTACACTTCTCCGTTTAAGATAACTAGACTTTCCATAAAACCGCTTTTAAACATCTTTTAATGTCCATGCAAATTTGAACATGAACACACCGCAAATGATCTTTAACCTCAACACCCAAATTCTCGATTTCTTTCTTCACTTCCATCAACTTCCTTCCAATGGCTTCACCCGCTCATCAATAATTTTTCAAGATCGAAATAGAAAACATAGGTCTCTAACCTTCCTTAATGATTCAACTTTAATATCGCACCTTTTGGCTCCACCGTCATTTCCACTGAAAAATAAAAAACTCCTAAATCCAACCGAAACTTCTCAACCTCCGTAGGAACAATGTTTTGAATAGTCAACTGAAACAAATTAAAAAGCACCAAATATACCATATCAGAAACATTGAAAATAAAAAAGAAAAAAAGTCAGTACACAAAAAAAAAGAAGAAGAAACCAATAACTTATGAAAAGGAAACTGCATTTAATGAAAATGGTAACCAGCATACCTGACCAGAACCAAAAACCAGGTCGTTCAACTTCTCATTCTTCGGAGCCTTTCCTATCTCTCTCCATCTGAATAATCTGAATTCTGAATCATTATCATCAATACAGAAACCCCTGACTTTCAATGTGGGAATTGTTTCAAACAAGAAAACTTGAAACACATAAGGTAAACCACTAAGCTTGTAAGATTTACAATAACTATCACTATAAAAATTGTATATCACCCCACCGAACTTATCCTTCTTTACATGTCCCTTTACAGCAAGGGATAGAGAATTCTTTGTTTGTTCAAAAGCAACTTTTCCCCATGGATAACTTGCAACATCACCATATGACAAAAAGTTAAACAAAACTTCATCAACATAATTATCGTAAACAAAGAGCTAGTATGAAATTAAAACCAAGAAAATGATAGACATCCTAATCGCCTCATCATCATCATCAAAACAAGCACTCCTATAAATCCTCCCTATAGTAGAAGCGAGTTAGAACCTCATTTTGAAAAAATTTCTTAACCAAAAAGTTTTCAATCCCTTGAAACTACCAATGTCTTCATCTCCTCGCCAATTTAGACCCAAATTAAACAAAATTTGTGCAATCCAAATCTAACCTTTTTCGCCAAATACAAACCACATTTCCCCACTATCCCTCTGATAAACTTCCCTAATCAAAGCATGATGTAATATTTGGGAAAACATCTGGGGCTGCCCAAAATCTAAAAATTTACCAAAACAGGTCAACTTAAACTTATCCAACTGAGCTACAGATAATTTATTTTTAATAATATTTGGAACATTCATTTCACACCAATATATAACTTTTGCAGAAAAGTTCCGTTGATGCTCCTCATAGAAAAACTCCCAAATCTGAAAATGCAAAAAATATACATTACAAACAAATTTGGGAAAGCAAAATATAACATCTGTAAACTTTAAAACCAAAACTATTAAATCAAGAATACACAAAAAACACTAATACTGATAACCAAATAATATCAGTAAGAGACCAAAAACCAATTAATCATCAAATTATTTAATATATAACGAATTATAAACAGACATATTTAGAAAATAATACTAACAACACATCCACACGACAACAACATAACCATTTTTCCACAAACATTAAAAACATGCATCAATCTCCAACTCTTTTATAATAAAAAAATCATTTTTTCATTATGAAATAATCAGTTTCCATAATGATAAATGTTGGTAACCAAAACTCAATTAGCAAGTAATCATCAAAAGATTGTCAACATACATAATCACAATAATGTAAACTACTTACTAAGACATAATACACTATTAATCGACTCACAAATATGAATGACAAAGAATAATGTAAACAAATTCAATTTAAAAATCATTAAAGCAACTAGAACTCTAATGTAATATAATACATTTGAATAACTATGAAATCTTCATTTTCCAAACATATACATGTTAGAAACCAAAACTCAATTAACAAGTTACCATCAAAACATAAACAACACGCATAATAACAACAATGAAATTTAGATACTAATCTTCGAAACTAAACACAATCGGAAACACCAGTAAAGGTTGAAACATCACCTTAAACAAAAACAAAATAAATGTAAACAAAAACAACAAAAAATATATATTATTTAAAAAAAAAACAAACCTTCAATTTTTTTTTTTTGCTCGAAACAATTTTTCGTTTGTGAGCCTCGATCGCATCTTCTTTCCCTCTTTTTTAAAGAAACTTCAAAATCGTAATCGAAGCATACCAATGATTTAGCCTTCTTATGGGTATGTCTACCCATATTCTTATCTTCAACCTCTGATTTCAACATTAACAACTTCCCCCGTTTTGAAGACTTTGCCATTTTATCACTCCCCTCTACAAATTTCTTCATATCCTTTCTACAATCATCATCCCTAACCCGTTTACCCTTCTCATCACTCATCTTATGCCCAACTCCCTCCATTTTCTTTCTCGTAGACACCATCCCAAATAAAAACCAAAATAAATCTAAGAATGTAGAAACGAGAAACCACACAATTTACAAATAATCACGATGATAAGAATAATACGAACAGAGCGACCCAGAAACCCAAAACGCCGACGAGAAATCTCTACCGGGAAGAACTAAGGCCAACAGCATGAAGAAGAAAGGATTAGCTTAAGGAGTTTCAAAAAACACGTAATAAGGGTTTCCAAATGAAAAACGAGGCTAACAAAGATAATAACAAAATTTAAATTGAAAAACGAGCCCACTCTACCACATAAAAGCGTGATCGCTTTTTTTTTCAAAATTAAACCGAATTGCCATGTCACCAAAGACATTAAATAACACACCATAATTAAAGGGATATTATATTTTCACTACTAATGAAAAAAAAATTTATATATATTAAAATGTAAATATTTAATGAGTGCACTATTGTTGTAATTACTTTTCAAAATGTAATATAAACTGTAAATTACCCTTTTTTTTATGTTATGGCCTGCCACCAGGAAGCACACATCATTAAATATTTTTTACTTAGTGACAGACAATGTGATGATTATTACTGTTAATTTAAAAGACTCTTTCTCAGCATTTTACATTTCTGGCCATATTCTCCCACTAAAGGTGTAAATGAGTCGAACCGGAACGAACAGATAGCTACTCGAATTCGACTCGAAATAATAAATTCGTACTCGAATTCGGCTCAAATTCGAATTATATTTAAAAAATTCGATTCGACTCGACTCAAATATTTAGTACGCAAATTCGATCCGACTCGACTCGAATATTTATTCAAACTTCTTTCATGAAGCTTCAAATTCAAGCTCAATTTAGTCTCCACATAATAACTAGTTTTATAATAAATATAATTATAAATTGAATTTGTTCTTTTACTTAAAAATGATAAAATATATTTATTATTATACTTTACAAATATAAAATCACAATTAAAATTAAAAACAAAACAAAATAATAACTAATTATCTTAATTTGATTTAAATTTGTATATATTATAAGAGAATGTATCGAACATCTAATCGAATATGTATTAACAGAGTATGTATCGAATCACAATAAAAAACTCGAGTAGTTTGAATCTTAAACGAGCCGAGTATAACCTTACTCATATTCTACTCATATTTTTATTTGAATTATTTTTAATGCTCAGATTTGAATCATATTATTAACGAATCTGAGTCTCGCTCGTATTTTTTCGAGTCGAGCTCGAATTGAGCCCGAACTGTGTTGGCTCATTTACAGCCATACTACCCATATATGCTTTAATTTTGAGATTTTAAAAAAATGAAAAAGAGGAGGAATTTCCTAAATGGAACTGCGGACCGTTCCTGAGATTTTGATGGTTCAAGATAAAAAATAAAAATGAGATCTTTTTTGAAATATTGTTTTCACAAAAAAAAATATAAAAAAATAAAAATAAAAATATAAGTTTTATCCAAAAAAATGTCTTTTCGAAGCTTAAAACATAATAGTTCGATTACAATAAAATATATGAGAACTTCGACTACATCAAAATATATGAGAATATATTCATTGAAAATACTTATTCTACTATTCCTAGAATCAAAATTTTCAATCAAATGTGCAAAATCCTCTCTCTATATATATATATATATATATATATATATATATATATATAGGAGACTTAGGATGGTGGCCAACCTCCCGTGCTTTCAAGAAGCGGCTCGACTCAAACTGCCAAAACCCCGATTTGTATTTAATTTAGTTTTTTCCTCTAATTGAGAGTATAATTTTAAGTCAAGGAAAAAATATTACTCCATTTGAGGATAATCTAGTCCTCGGGGTTACTCTCTAGTTATGGACACTCGTTTGTTCGAACTTGCACAAATGTTAATTTTGCTCAATGGCAAGTGTCGTTGTGAGTAGGTCGTTAATGAACAGGATCAAGATAAATTTTTAATCGTGTGTGAGTTTTAAGTGTAAAATTGCATCTAACTTTTTCTTACCTGTTTAGACCTACTTTTTATAGTTTTTATGCTCTCGTCCCTTCAGCCTGTCTAATCAAGCACATGAGTAAGGGGTTTGGTGGGAGGAAAGACCGAGTGGGTCCCTCAATCAGACTATGCACTCTTTGTTGATTTATGAATTTTATTTTAATGATGACAAAATATATATATATATATATATATATATATATATATATTTTGTATGTAGTTATTTTGTGATTCACATGTTATGAATTGATTAAAATATTGTTTAGAGCCATCACATGGTTAGGTCTCTAAAATTTCACTTAGAAAATTAAATGTAACTATTTCTAGCTTAATTAATTAATTTCAAGACAATTTCATAGTGTTGGAAATTATTTTAAAAAGAAAATTTTATGTGCTTAAAAGATTTAAAAGAAGTGAATTGAAAACCAGCGAATTGAAAAAGCATAACAATAAAACTTCTAGCAATCTGATTTTGCCTTGCTATTAAATACCTAAATAGACAGATTTTGACTTATCTGAATAATTCAAAGAAGTTTCTACATATCAGTAGGTTCTACTTATCGGTTTAATATACTTAAGCAAAAAGACGATAACTTGTTTGGATAATTCAGTTAGCAGATAATTTTAAAAAGTGTCATCGTTAATCAGCTAAATGAGATACACCTATTCAAACACCCCCCTCCCCCCTTCTGTGTGCTCACCAATATGGCTGTATTTGGGCCTAGCCTTAATCGATGTGAGGCAGGCCTTTCCATCTAGGCTTATATCTTAACATTCTTCATTCTAAATTATAAAATTATTATTGATTTTTGAAAATATTTTTAAACTTAAAAGTACAATGATTCATTACAAATTATGAAACAATAAAATTTATAATTAGCAGTACTTTTAGATAATTTGTAACAATTATTATTATATTAACTTAAACTAATGGAATTTATGTTAATTTTAAACTTAAAATATCTTAAGTTGATTTAAAAAAAATAAAGTGCTCTTATATTGTGAAATGAAGAGAGCTTTTTATGTGAAAATAAGCAACTTATTCTACATAGATTAAGTAGGTTGCAATTACAGCTATACTTAAGTGTACGATGTGCATGGATGGTTGTATGTTTGATATAGATTGACAAATTGAAACAATAATTTCATTTTGGGAAGCCATAGCCCAAGCCCATAGCCCATAAGCATCTAGGGTCATCAATTGTTATTATTAAATAAAAATCGATCCAGTAGAAAGACCATTTATTTTAGTATAAATTTTTTAAAAAAATATTAAAAAAATATCCTTCTAATGTGGCGTGGCGTGGCGTGCGGGTCATTAATTAAGGTTGTCCCCTGCAGTCCAATAAGATACAGAATCAGTCCTTTCCTCACCTATAAATCGAAGGCCGGGTTAGTGTTCACAATAGTTTTCAAAATTAATTAATTAGAAAAATAATTGTATGTATGTATGTATGTATGCATAATAGTAGTAGTAAACTAGCTAGTACGTTACTCCTATTATTTAATACTCCCTCGCCTACAATTATTTGACGTTTTGAGTATCTTAATTAAGATAATGATTAGAAAGATTAAATATAATACTCAATTTTCTATAATACCCTTAAATCTTTTGTTGGGATAAAGAAAGTTTTATTTGGCAATAAGAAGTTTTTTGTAATGATAAGGAGAGAGAGAGAGAGTTTAAGTATCAAAAAAAATAGGAAGAGTAATAACGAGTAATTTTAGAAAAATTGTCATTAATTATTACAGATTTGAACAAACGCCAAATAATTACGAATAAATGAAAAGCTAAAACGTCGAATAATTAGTAAGCGGAAGGAAAGTAGTAATAATAACAATTGATGAAGACGTGCATGACATGATTTACATGACCAAGGGAGTGGAGACCTCCTCCTCCCTCCCTCCCTCCCTCCCTCGAGTGGAGAATGTCAACACATGAATTATCTGGAAATGGAGTTTAAATCGTTGGCAAATTTATGGAGCGCCACCAATCCATCTCCTTAATTTCTTGTAGCTAGCTAGGCATTAATTATAATTCCTTCTCCCCTCACGAATGTGTATATTACGGAGTAGTATTTTTTTCTTTTAATCAATTCTTCTTTCTTTATTGCATTTCATGATAAGTACTTATAGAATATGTCTTAATTTAACACCTGGCACTGGCAGTTAATTTGTCTTTGTTTAATTACTTAATTTTATGCACGAACTCTCAAAAACGTAAACCGATTGGTATATAACTGAAACTTTCTCCATTCTATACAATAAATTAAGGGAGACTGATTCCTGTACACTAAGTTGCATAGGCAAACCGATATGTACTACTACCTTTTCTCACTTCTCATCAATTAGGAATTAATAAAAAGATCTTTCAAGAAAATTAAAATTAAAAAAAATATGCATTCATATCATATAGCATCTCTTAATTTATACTTATATACCTTCCAATGAATTAAACTGTCAAATTCATTTACTTGCACTCAATAGATTCAAATAAACAATAATTGAAGTCGTCTAATTCCGACCGAGCAATTGAGTTGACAATATCATGTATTTTTATATATTTATTTTGTCTCAACAAGCTAGATGTGTATATATTAATTAGTACTTACCAATTATCGCTTTGATTAACTCACCAAACACTTTCTGAAACATTTTATATAAACTTCTCTATCAACGTACTGGCCTCTACCCCAGCTAGCTAGCCTAGCTGGGCAATACATATATATACTTCTCTTGGATTACCATATATGCATATTTGGTATTAAGTTTTTATTTGTAAAATTAACCATGGCCCTAATGGAGAAGACAAGTACTTCATGCAAACAAATTCGGCCTCCGACTTATGGGAATCTTATCACCATCCTTAGCATTGATGGAGGAGGAATAAGAGGGATCATTCCCGGAGTTATTCTTGCATACTTGGAGGCACAACTTCAGGTACGTACGTACGTACAAGGCCATCATCATCTACATGATTGTGCGTGTATATAACTAACTAACTAACTAGATCTAATAATACGTGTATGTATGTATGTATGTATGTATGTATTGTGGTGGCATATATGGATGGTGCAGGAGCTAGATGGTGAGGATGCAAGGCTTGTGGACTACTTTGATGTGATTGCAGGAACAAGTACCGGGGGTTTAGTGACAGCCATGCTAACTGCGCCAAATGAAAATAATCGACCTTTATATGCTGCTAAAGATATTACTCCCTTTTATCTTCAACACTCGCCTAAAATTTTCCCCCAAAATAAGTACGTACGTAACCTACGTAATTAAATAAAATCAATTAGTTTACTGTGTATATATTACTATTAGTACGTATATATTTCCATCGATCAAAATATCTAATTAATTACACCATGCAGATGATCATATATATATGTTACAAATTAAATTGAATATATATCTATAATTTATTATTAGCTAGGACGTTAATGTCTTATTTATAGGAGTACAAATTGTGTGTGTGTGTGTGTATATATATATATATATATATATATATATATATATATATATATATATATATGTTGCAAATTAGTTTTATGATGTAGTACGTACGTAGCTAGCTAGCTAGCTAGATTAATGATGTTAGTTTTTCTTTTGATAATTGCATGAATATATCAGAGGACCGTTTGGTGGGATGATAAAAATATTCAAGGATTTTATAGGACCTCAATATAATGGGAAGCATCTTCACAAGCTGATAAAGGACATACTAGGGGAGACTAGGTTGCACCAAACCTTGACTAGTGTCGTAATTCCTACTTTCGACATCAAAATTCTCCAGCCAGTTATCTTTAGCTCTTATCGGGTTCTTCTCCTTTAATTCACTCTCCTTAATTTATGCTTCCATTCAACTATATATATATATATGTATGTATTATAGACCGACCTAGCTAATTTCTATATTCATTTTATGGTGATGCATGTATGTAGTTGACAAACAACCATATTAGGGATGCATCACTTTCAGACATATGCATCAGCACCTCCGCTGCACCAACTTTTCTTCCTGCACATTATTTTACAACCACTGATTTCCAAGGAAACATCACAGAATTTAACCTCATCGACGGTGGTGTTACTGCTAATAACCCCGTAAGTAATTTAATTGGAATTTTATTTCTTTATGAAAACTTTAATTAATGGCTGGCTAGCTTGCTAGCTAATATTAGCTATCATGCATTAATACTAATGCACATACATAAATTCTTAATATATATATGTAGATAGGCCAACAGAAGGAATGAAGTGATATAATTATAGTACTTATATATATATATATATATATATATATATATATATATATATATATATATATATATACAGACTTTGGTTGCCATTAGCGAAGTGACGAGGCAAGTATTCAAGAAAGATCCAAATTTCTTCCCGATAAAGCCCATGGATTTTGGTCGTTTCCTGGTGATCTCACTAGGGACAGGCGCTACAAAGAGTGAACAAAAGTACAACGCTCAAATGGCTTCCAAGTGGGGGGTCATAGGCTGGTTATTTAGCAAGGGAGGTACTCCAATAGTTGATGCTTTTAATCAATCAAGTACAGATATGGTTGATTTCCATAATAGTGTGGTTTTTCAAGCACTTCATTCTGAGGATAATTACCTTCGGATCCAAGTAAGCTAGCTTATGAGTAATTAATTAAGCATGAGTTTGTAATTAATACATGATGATCAATGTTTATTATTAGTTGCAATAAACTATTTATTCACGAAAACCTTTCAAATAAAGATAATTCACAGCCATGTGTATATAATACATCTAGTTGTGGTTTTGAACAAGGGTATTAATTAATTTGCTTTCTTTAGTGACTTGATATTAGTTTAAATATTGTTCATATATATTAAGGACGACACGTTAAGTGGGGATGTATCATCGGTAGATATAGCCACAGAGTCAAACTTGGAAGATGTTGTGAAAATTGGAGAAGAGTTGTTGAAGAAACCAGTGTCTCGAGTGGATATTGATACGGGTCTCTCTAAGCCAATAGAAGAGGATGTCACCAATATGGAAGCTCTGAAAAGGTATATTAAATAAATGTAACGTCCGCCTCCTATGCAATGCTAATTATTTATTTAGACCGACTTGTGGTGCATCTTTCAGATTTGCAAAATTGCTTTCAAATGAAAGGAAAGTCCGAGACTCCAAGTACCACCTGGAAAATGAACAACCAACCGAGCATATTACGAGTCTGCGTGGTTAATTTATTAGCTTTTGCATTTGTATATTAGCTGGCTGGTGTGTGTTTATTGAACTAAATAAAACATGTACGTACCACCCTATTCAATTTGAAATAAACATTGTGTTTGTACTGAACCAATCAAATCACAAGAGTAACATATTATTACTTCCATCAAGTCTGCAAAAGAATCTCCTACTAAATAATCCCCTGAAGAAGGTAAGAACCATTTGGTCTGACCACCTCATTACAATCATTTGAACAAATCTAACGTTGTATAACCTTTTTAGTTTCTATATTGACCAAAATATATATATATATATATATATATATATATATATATGCATCCCCACTTGGCAACTGTTTGTATTCGACAAGAAATTCTATGAACCAATTCATTTAATAAAATTATATCCAGAATAAATAACAAATACATTCAGTTTTGCCACGATTCAGCTACTTTTTATGCAAATATCTGCTCAATTACAGTCTCCGCATTCCCATTGTACTGCAATAGAAGATGGATGGCATCCGACCTAGGCAAATCAAGAAATTCCTGCACCAATCTGTAATATAAGTATCCAGTAACTGAAGAATCTGGCATCCTAAATATTATTAATAAAAATGATCTCAAACAACTTCAAATTTCTCTACGTGTCAAAAAGGCAAGAAGCTTGATGGTCGAGAAAATATGATAACCACAATAAGAATATATGTTTTGCATACCAAGGACGCTGAAAATGGAATCAAGAAGTATAATTAGAAAGAGAAGTCTCCTTTCGATAACTTGTAAAAATGCACTAGTCAATAAAACTAAGAATTTTTTGTTTTAACCCAAATTATGCTAAGCTTGAAAAAACACAGTATATGAGTAAAGTAAAAGAGGATTTTTCTTTTAGCGTTTGTGATACAATATTGTCAGCTTTAAAGAAAGTATGAAAAGCTCACCATGACTTTGAGTATTGCATTTTCATCACATACAGCATCTCTGGATGATACTTGACTTGGACTGTTGCCATCTTCCTGCATCCTACTGCTTGAGGATACAGTAACTTGGGAAGAATCACGAGTGCAAGTATCTGCATTAGACTTGGAAGCAGCATCAGCAAGCATAGAAGTACTTATTTCTTTTAGGGAATCGATCTTTAGAAGACCTTCAAACCCATCTTTACACATCTGTAGTTTAAACCACTCGGTATGTGTGTTTAGTGTTGCTCTAATTATCTTCATAAGCCGAGGTTCTTCTATACCAAGCCTTCTACCAATAGCCACCTATCATGTTTAAAAAGGCAGATTGGAAACATATACTAGAAAAATCTCAATAAACATGTCTAGTCCAACGAGGAAAGAAGCAAGGAAACAAGCCAAGGTTGACCGTTAGCATAAGGTAGACACCAAGATGATTAGTTATGGCGTTATGCACAATGTCACTTGGATCGTGTTTCGATACGATACATGGAGCAAAAAAGGGGAAAGGAAAATTTCACATTTCATGTTACGGAGTATAGTATGGGCAACTTTCTTCAGGTCATTTTCTAGTACAAAATATGTTTATCCAAAACTTGATACTTTAGGTTAACTTACTTTAAGATATAGTTAAATTTGGTTGAGTTAGATGAGGAAAGGAGAGAATATTTAACCAAAAGTAAAAAGAGAGAATTTTAACCAAAAGTAAAAAAGACAAAGAAAGAAGAATTAATTTGTATCTGGGCTTGATGTTCTTGCATCAAATACCAAAAAAAAAAAACGTTCTCCCCTCTCAGTTGCCCTTTGCCAGCCACTAGAGCAAATAAGAGAATCTATGGTGAATGAAGTTAAAGAACTGCAGATTTTGACCTGATTGTACGCCTTTGCGTCTGACTATGTATATGGATGTGCATAAAGAAGAATTGATTTGGATCTGGGCTTGATGTTCTTCCATCAAATACACAAAAGGATATATATCATCAATATATATATATAGGGTCCGGTTCCTATCCGGACTCCCGCATTTTCTTAAAATGCGGACTTTTTTTTTAAAACAACTAAAAAAAAAGTTTAATATTTTATGGAACTGGAATTTTTACATAATACAGTGATTTGAGTGTGATTTGGATACATATAACAAAACAGGTCCGCATTCTGTATTATGTAAAAAGTCCAGTTCCATAAAATATTAAACTTTTTTTTTAGTTGTTTAAAAAAAAAGCAAAAAAAAAAAAAAGTCTGCATTTTAACAGCGTCCAGACTCCTGGACAGAATCGTTCTTGTATATATATATATACATATATATATATATATATACATGAATAAATACATATTCGAAGAACGACTAATGAAAGGTGAAAATAAAGTTCCTGCGCTACACAAATGTGTGAACGAGAGAGAATTAAGTGAGCCCGTGCAACCCATTAGATCTTTTCTTATTGTGTGCTTTTTTCCCTTCTATGTTCAAATAGAGGGCATTATTCTGTCAAATAGGGAATTTTCGAAAAATCTCTTACATGTGGTTAATTTGAGAAGGCATTTGGGGGCTCAAAATTCTCTCATGAGCAACCTGAACACCTAATAGATATTTTACAATACCTTCTCTATTGGTCCAAAACGGATATACTAGAAATAGTATTTATAAGTCCCATCCCAATTGACAATCCCCTATAAAATTATCCTGTCCAAACACACTCTTAAGGTTATCCATCAAAATTTCAGTTGTTGAGGACTCCTTTACTATAATAATTAAAGAGGTAACATAGCAATACAATGTTTTATTTTGATCTCATGGAGTCATAATTTACTTGTAAAATGCTGCTTTCTAATCACCTATTCTCATGGGGAGGATATGTTATTTGCATGGGACGATATACAGCGAAGATGAGTATATATATACTTCGTCTATCGGGGAAGGGAAAGACAGCTAATTATGTTAGAAAGTGGTGAGATACCTGAAGTGAAGTTGCAATAGCATATAACGGCAAGCCTTTTCCTAATTTTGCTTCATTTGGTCTGAGCAAAGTCAACAGAGTCTCCTTTAAGGGCTTCAGCAAAGCTGGATCTCTAGCTCCCAAAGGACCCAAAAAAGCAGAAGCAACATTAAGTGCACCAGAATGATCTCCAGATCTGACAAGATTCAAAAATTCAAGCTGCAATAGAAAGAAAGGATAAGTTCATTCTTCGTTAAACTCACAACTTAAAAGCATACCACTTGTCAAAAACTGAAATTAGGCGTAATGATCCACATTTACCTGCTTAAGTTGGAACAGCAAAACAGGATTAAGTGCAAGAAAATTTGGGTCTATAGCATTTATTTCCTCCACAACCTCTGCAGCCATTCCTCTGCTTGCTAGTTCCTTCAATCCAAGCACAGTCTCATACTTATTTTCTCTATTGCTTATATCATCTATTGTGAAAGATTTCTCAGAAGCCTGCAGAAAAAAACTTGATTTAATAATCAATTTGCCATATGAAATATTAGAATTATAATTAATACCTGTTGTTCTCTTGACAAATATGGGCTGGAAGTAACCATAGTAGTGTTAAGATCCTGCTTGCTACTTGACTTATAACTTCAGGAACAAAATCCGAATCCTCATGTCTCCCCTCCAACGCTTGCGTTTATTCCTCTCCCCAATCCCCGACTTCTATTTCTTTGCAGGACGTTTGAAATTTCAGGCTGACTTATTCCACTTGTACTACAGTCTTCATGGTTGCTTGTTGTTTCACAAGGGTATCGCTCTTCAGTATCAGTATTTTGTGTGCTCATTACATCAGTATCAGTAGAAACTTCAATATGAGAATTAATCATCAAGATTTCACTATCATGTTTACTGGTTCCACCTTCAACTTCAGAAGAACTAGTCCTGATAAACACACAAGATCCAGTTGAATAACTTTCAATGGTGCAGACATAATATAAACTCCTTTTGCTGAAGATGGTATAGATCAGTTGAAAAAACACATTAGAAATAAATAAATATATATTGAAACAAAAATAAAGTATGATATAGACAACTATTCACCAGTTGCAAGATCTGAATCCACAATTCCCCTATAGACGCAATACTCGTGAACAAGGTCATCAAGAATAGAAACATCCAACTTCATCCGGCATAATTCGTTCTGTGAAGAACAAGGTTAAGAAACCATAAGATAGACATTGATGGCAGGAAAACAACTATTTCCAGAAATTTATTGTATATCAATCCTCCGGAATAAAATTATAATTACTATATGCGGAGCATAACGGTCAAAATTCTATTTGTTGATGAGGTAACCAACTCTATCTTCAAAGAATATCATTAAATCATATATATAACTATCCTCTTGCATGTAAAATATATAAGCTTATATTTCTAGATGGATAATGGATTAAGGCTGGAGTTCACAATGAAGCAACTTCTTGAAAGCAAACCAAATTCTAACATCAGTTTATTACTTTCTTTGTTTGATAAGTAACATAAGAAAATGCATTAAAATGACGCCAAAAAGGGTAAGACAACCATGTGCATGCATTTAGAAAAACTATGGACAAAAACCCCCATGCGACACATAACAGTTTATCCCCCATACATCAATCAGCTAACTAAACCATCGTAGCTGACTGTTGTTATACAGAGTTACACACTACAACTCTAGCTCACTAGCTGACCATCTACCTAGATGCTTTCAAGACAAGTGAAACTAAGAAAGGTGAAAAAGTTCAGGAGAATAAAGAACAATCATCAATCATAAGAAATACTATATTTTACATGTTGTTAAGAAGCAATCAAACTAGAAGTGTTAAGAAACCTGAAATGCCTGGAGTACGTCACCCTTAGCGAATCTCAAGCTCTCAACTGCCCCTTGTCTGGTAAGCTCTACAGCATGTGCAAGAGCTTGTATGTCCACCTGATTTCATGAAAACATTATATATATATATATATATATATATATATATATATATATATATATATATATATATACTACATCTGATGATTTGATGGCCGGAATATAAATCATTTAGAGATCAGCCAACAAATAATGGATTAAATTCTAATGCGCTTTTTGAAGTCTCACCTCATCAAATGGAGGGGCTTCATATAAACTCTCCTGCGGTTTTGCAGCAGGATCACGTTCCTCTAGGAGCAATCTCTCAGTTAGATCTGAAATGGGTGATGAAATTCCTTGGTGAAAGCAAAATCCCTTGTGTATGCTGCAGATTAGAGGGAGACTATCATATATTGCTTAGAGAACATTGTGGTGTGGTGGGGGGGGAGAGAGAGAGAGAGAGAGAGAGAGAGATTTTGAGTAAAAATAGAGGAATAACTTGATGAGACCTTATCAAATATCTCACTGCCATAGAAAAAACTGGGTCATATGAATGTAAATGCGCTCTTAAAACAGAAGACATCAAACCAGCAATGTCGAACCTCCTCTTTTCAGACCACTGATACAATCACAGCAAATATATTACAAAAATCCCTGATATCATATTCATTATGGGTTAGTAGATAATATCCATTAAAACTCTCTTTCAACTTCAACTAATCCTCATTCTATCAATCAAGCCCTTAATCCATACTATGAAATAATTTATCCTCCTGATTTAGCACAGTAATCACAATGGTTGATTTTGAATCAACAGATGAACAATTTTAATACAGGGTTATATAGATACCTTGCCTTCCAAACAGAAAGAGTGTCTCGTAACGAATTTAATTGATGATAACTTTAAGCTTTTATACTAAGCAGAAATTTTCCTCTCTTGATTTCATAATCTTCATTTTCAATCAATTGTTTAATGTCAGCCATTCTGTTACCCTGGATACGTAACTGGATGACATATTTACTTTGCCTTTGGTCTAAATAGTTGTATGCATGCTTATAAAATTAATCATATAAATAAGAACATATTTATAATAGTTAATCATACTACTTGTGCACGGAATTGTAACCATAGCTACAGCTCAATTTGTATGCAACAGTTGCCTATACACTAGATAGTGGATACTAATAAAGTTCAAACATCATAACACCATTTGTTGATTTGGCCTGTTGATACTATGGGCACAATCCAATTACTATGAAGTATGAACACCAATGCTATATCAAAAGTTATAACTGTTCTAACAAGAACTAATTAACTGCCTACCTCATCAACCACGGGAGAAGTCTGATCATTTTTATCATAAATGAAGGCCAGTAGGACATGCTTAAATTCCTCATATGCTTCCTACAGATCAAAGAAAGTATATGTCAAGATCCAAGGAAAATAAATTTATATACAAGAAACATACCTCATTTGTCTATTACCATTTACCCATAGTGCATCACAAAATATTCTATAAGAGAAACAAGAAAAACCTTTAATTTAAGTAAGGCCAGGATGCCATTTCAGGAACTTGCAGATACCCTTCAAAACAAACTTTTTTTGGACAAGTTCCAGTTTTGGAAAAATTTCATCTTTAATATCGTAGATATCACTAATGGTATAGCCAGTCCATCCCAATTCAAACACCTACCATTCTTTTTGGGAATGAGCCAAGCCTGAACTAAGAGTTTTCTTCTAATTAAACTACAAAATCTCGCCATTTTACAAACTTTACATTCAAATTATTGGTTGAGAAGACTTGGATTTAAAAATTGACTTACGCTGGAGCTTTTTCCCGGACAAAGGAAGTACTCTCTCCATTCCAAAACCAAATATATGATTATTGATTTTTTTGAAGTTAACTCGAGACATTTTGAACTCAAAATTGACATGAATTCCTTTAATTTTAGTCTTGCAAACTATCTAAAAAGTATTACGCACTGTAACATTTATTATTTCATAAATTTCAATGAATCATCTCAATATTGAGTTTGAAAATATCTCCAACTGACTTTCAAAAGTTATCATTTGGAACGGATGAAGTATTAAACAATGCAACAACACGACTTTAATAAACTGGTGTACTCTGATAGTTGAATCAACATAATAGCAGCTCACCAAGAAAGAATTATTAATGAAGGATATTTAATGTAATTTCCAGTTGATAAGTTAAAGTTTAACTGCAGAAAATCCCGTAATAAATAAAGTAGGGTAAAAAGATCGTGTATGAAGTACAGAACAAAATAAAACAGGAAATAAATAAGGAGGGTTATAAATATAAAGTAAAGAATCCTCACAGGATAAGCAAGCATCAAGGGCGCAAGGTGCCAATGCAGTTCGCAGGCAATTGACAACAGAATCACGATCCTCCTTAGTTCCTTTCCTCAAAAGCTCGATAAATTTCTGGACATATACATCATTAGGAAGAAGAAGAAGAAAGAATTGAATAAGTAAAAGAAAGCTATTTCCCAGAATCCAAATAGAATTGAAAGAAATAAAGTACCTGCTTGTGTAAACGGAAGAGAAGTCGGTGATCATTGAGGACGGAAGGAGCGTGAAGCCGGAGGAGATGAAGGGAGGAATCAATGTCGCCGAGTTCTAACGACCGTCTGATCTGGCGAATCAATACTCGCGATTGATAAGAAGAAGAGGAAAAAGAAGATGGAGATGGAGACGAAGATGATGAGGATGAAGATGGAGACGAAACGGGGGAGAAGTCTTCGATTAAGTTTTCGGATTTTGCGAATTCAATAATGAGGGCGTCGAGTGTTTCCCAATTCACAGGCACCGAATCCATTCTACTACTACTTGATTTTTATTTATTGGCAGGAGTCTTCTGCTATTCATCTCTTATACTCCTATATAAGTACTATTACTACTGTATTGTATTTTGACCACACGGGCACGGGGTTATTTTTTGTTTTTGGAATTCCCTGCCCTGAGGGCGGAAACCAAAGATTAAAACTGCTTGGAGTTGGAGGGTACATATCTAGCCAAGTACCCTATGCAGCCCCGCCCCGCCCATCTTTCTATCAGGAGTCAGGCTCAGGACCAAACATAAATACTGACACTGAATCCAAGATTAAGTGATTCCCTCCTCTCCTTTTCTCTTCTTTTCTCGGTTTTCACTAACTGATTTTTTTCTTTTGAAGACCCATAATTTTAACATTGAAAATTTATTATATCAAAAATATTTTTTGCAGTATGCAGTAGCCAGTAGTGTATATATATATATATATATATATATATATATATATAATACTCTTTACATTTTAAAATTAGAAATATAATTTAATTTTTTTAGTTCAAAGGATGATATATTTAACTTCAAGTTAATTGAATTTATTTAATTTTAATTGATATAATTATTATATTAAGACAGATATATACAAAAATTATTAATTATAAAATTTATTTCATCTTAAACTTTTATATAGTAATACAAATTTTTTGAAATTTAATTTATAGTTGTTTGCATCCCTAAATTTTAAATTTTAGAACGAATGGAGAGTAGTTATAATTTCATTTTTCATATACAAATTATCTTAGTTATAATTATATATCTAAAAAAAAAAAAAAAGAGATCATGCGTAATGTCATGTGTAAAATTCAACAAAGTATGCATTACTTGGCTAACTTGGCCCATTGTGAATTGTGATGATTACTTTATTATTACAACAGTCCAAATTAGCGTGTGTGAGTTTGAATACAAATATTATCTTCTAGCAATATCTATACTCAAATAAATCCTCATCACATTTATTGATACATTATTTTACAAAAATGGTGAGGACTACTAAACAACTCTCTCTAAAACCTTCATTCCATATTATATAGCTACTAATCTTCGTATATATTATATCGCCTCACGAGATCTGAGAGAAAATGGAACAAAAAGGAAAAGGGTGAGCTCGACTAGCTCGATAAAGAATATTATGACTAAGATAATATACTGACAAATTATCGTTAGTCTTGACGAGGGAAAAATCTAATAGAATCTGATAGAACATGACAAATTTTAAATCAATATTAGCGATGAAATAATAATTCATTAGAAGAGTTAAGAAGAGAAGTGAGAATGCAAACTACTATCTTACATGTATGAATTTAAAAGTTCATAATAAATCTATCTTTTATCCTGTAACATCAATCGATATATATACGGAATCAAATATTCATCTTTTTGCACTCTGGGCCGAAGATATTCATCGATTAATCAGTATTAAATCTAAACACTGTTCATCTTTACTCTGGGCCGAAGATATTCTTGAAATCATTCATCTTTACTCTGGGCCGAAGATATTCAATAATATCATCATTTAAGGCGAGGATGATGAAAAATATTTTTAAAAAAGCGAATCGGTGAAACAAAATGATGAGGATTAAGGATTAAGGATTAGTACTTTGTTTTATCCATGTTCAAAAATACCTCAAAAATAATCATAGTGGTGTAAAATTGAGAATGATCAAAACATGGATCTGATCAAAGCTAGTATCGAGAATAGATATTTTGGACGAAAAAGAAGAAATTTTTATTTTTGATGAATAGAATGCAAGTATCGTGAATAGTCTTAGTATCGTGAATAGTAACTCAGACGCAAAAGATAGAAATTTCCCAAAAAACATCTTCACGCTTCATGAATAGTACTCGTGAATAGTAACTTTCGTGAATAGTGAATAGTAACTCGTGAATAGTAACTCATGAATAGTAATCATGAATAGTAACTTGAGCATGAAAAAGTTTCAAATTTGATAAAAAGTTTCAGATCGATATTTGACATAATAATGATATTGAAGAAATAATATCATTGAGAAGAAAATAACATCACTTACCTCGAAGATTAGTACTTACATTTGGAAACAGATATATAGTCTTTGAAGGAACTTACCTTAGTCTAACAATACTCAAAGTATACTCAAAAACTCACGCAAGAATACGCTCGAGAGAATAGAGAGAAAACTTGAGTTTACGGTGTGATTTTCAATTCTAACCTAAGCACCTATTTATAGGAAAATCTTAGAACACAAAGTAGAAAATTTAATATATAATAATATATATATTTTAACATTTTCTTAGCCCACCTATAGACAACTGATCTCAGCCCATTTGAATCACATGATGAGGCCAACTTAGTTGCAAAAAAACGTTTTTTATAAAATAATTAATTAAAACTTCCAAAAATTAATTATTTGAACTTGAACTTGATAATTCATAATAAATAGCCCTTTTATCAGAAAATTTGAATCTCTTGAGTTTTTATAGGAAATTCAATTCTCTACAACTTTGCGAGAAGAAAGTTTTCCAAATTCCAAAGCGAAATTGGTAAAGAAATCCACAAGCGAGGCGATTTTACAATTTATAATCAAATTTCGATTCGATAAATGGGGTCCATGAGCATGTTTAACATGTTTTAAACATTTATTGCAACAAAAATACTCTTCCTCCTCGTATACTCATATATCCCACATTTCGTTGTAAAAATATCACCATTATTATATTATTAAATATAATAATATATTTAAATGAATTATTTTATCGAGAAAAAGATAAAATTTCAATTTTCAACAATTGTCACATTAAAAATTTTCTCCATCTATATCCACATAAAATCAATATTTTCCTCATCATATGAATCAATAATTAATTATTCACAAATAATATTCTGAGAATCTGATATTAATGACGAGGTGGGTTCCCAGGAAAAGAGGGGCTTTCGATAAAAATTTCTCTTCTTGGTGGTATGATTAGGTGACAAACCTCTCCTTAGAGCAGAACTTTCTAGACATTGCCAATAATGTTATCTAATAATATTATTGGATAATATGAATTATTGCCGATAATGAAAAATCTTGTGTAATAATGATTATTGAAACAACAATGATATAAAATATCAGTATGACAATTATTAAATCGATAAAATCTTTGAGCGATAATTCTGTAACCATTATTGAGTAGTGCCTTCTTACGTAAGAATCAATAATTGGTGCGATCTGGTGTCTTCTTGTGTTTTAACCATAGAGTATTTTAACGGTATTACTTGTAACAACTAACTGTAGATTATTTTTAAACAACTTATATTTGTCGTTTTCTTCATCGATCGCTTTCAGTTATGGGGCCCACACATGCATTTGCTTTGTGGGTCGTAAATACGAATATTCCCGACGATCTGAATATTCCACGACCAAACGAATATTCCCAAACAATGATGAATATTTTATAACCACTTGCTTATTTTGAAATATTTGCGTATTTTACCCTAATTATCCACATTAATCAAATCAACCCTTACTATTTCAAAATAATAAATAGAAAATTAAATTTCATTAATAATAAGTTGGGGTCTTCTGACCTCCCCTCCTTATGAAATTTCGTCCTCGAAATTGGCGTCACGTACACAGTGTTTGAAAAGGTGAGGATACCTCGCTTTCATTTTAGTTTCAATTCGGTCATTTCCTCATAGCATGATTCCTCCACAAAACTTTAACTTGTGGTATGACCTTTCTTGGCGTGGGACATGCTCCTTCTATCAAGATCTTGTGGTACCTCCTCATACGTTAAGTCTTGGCTATCTAAATCGGTTCTAACTTTCTATAGCGTGGTTCGGGTCTTTCACATATTCTGAAATACGGATATATGAAACACATTATGAACACGAGACATATACTCGGAGAATGCAGTGAGTCTATAGGCTACATTTCTACTCGGTCGAGAATTTGAAATGGACGATAAATCGTGGATTGAGCTTTCCTCTCTTCCCAAATCTTGTAACTCCCTTCCGTGGAGCGACTTCATGACAATCGCATGATCCCTACACTAAATTCCCGTCCTTTCGATGAAGATCGCATAACTCTTTTGTCGATCTTGTCTTGGTTTGTATCGTTGTCGAATCATTTGGATCTTTTTCGGTGAGTCATACGTACTAACTTCGGGTCCCAATGATGTTGCTTCACCCACCTCGTCCCAACATATATTGGAAGCGACTTTTTCGTCCATATAATGCTTGAATGGAGCCACACTATACTTGCACGATATTTGTTGTTGTAGGAGAATTCCTGATGGTAAATACTTATCCCAAGCGCCCTTGAAGTCTAGGACCACGAGTCTTAATAAATCTTGAGAGTTTGAATAGTCCTCTACGATTGTCGTCTGGTTTGAGGATGGTATGCGGCGAATAAATAAAATCGTGCCCGTAGCTTTTTTTTGCAAGCTAACCCAAAATCTTGAAGTGAATCTTGGGTCGCGATCCGAAACTATGGATCTGAGGCATGCCATGCGACCTCACAATCTCATTCACGTACATACTAGCAAGGCGTTCGAGGAATAAGTCTCCGTGTCGGCGAGAAATAAGCGGACTTGGTTAATCTATCATGATAACCCAAATAGCATTGATGCCTTGAGAAGCCGTAGGAAGACCAAAATTGAAATCCATGGTAATGTGTTCCCACTTCCATTTCGGAATCTCAAGTGGTTTGCAGCGGACCCTTAGGTACTAGATGCTCGCCTTTACTACGTTGACAAGTTAAACACATTGAGATAAACTTTGCAATCTCTCTCTTCGTATTGTTCCACCAAAATGTATGTCGAAGATCACGATACATTTTAGTACTTCGAGGATGGATTGCAAATGGTGTATTGTGTGCCTCCATCATAATCTTGTACTTCAAATCAGTCGTTAGGAACCTGAAAGTCTAAAGTGGACTCGAAGTATTCCTTCTTCATCGATTCTCGCTTAGGAATAGCTCCTTCTTGTACTTTCTTCTTCATACGCATCATTTCGGGTCGGTGGCTTGAAGCGACCTTAACTTTTTCTATTAAAGTTGGCTCTGTCGTATACTTGACATCATCGCCTTTTCGTTCCGCATATGATCTTCTACTCGATAGCGTCATTACCACGTTAAACTTTTCGGGATGGTATTGAATAGTGTGGTCGTAGTCTTTCGATAGCTCGAGCCAGCGTCATTGCTTAGCGTGTTGAGTTCTTTTTGAGTGAAGAAATATTTAAGGCTTTTATGGTGCGAATATATCTCCACTTTCTCCCCGTATAGATAGTGCCTCCATATCTTTAGCTTGAAAAGCATTGCTTTGCTTGACTCTAGATCATGGTAGGATAATTCCTCTCATACTCTTTAAGTTGTCGCGAGGCATAGGCTATGACTTTCCCGTTGCATGAGAACACATCCTAACCCTTTGCACGAAGCATCATTTGTAGATAACAAATCCATCAGAAACGGATGGTATTGTTAGAGCAGTCTTAGAAATAAGTCTCCTCTTAAGCTCTTGGAAACTCTTCTCGCATTCTTCGCTCGAAGCAATTTTGTATCCTTAGGAGTTAATTTGGGTTAATGGAGTAGCGATTAGAAAACCCTTCCACGAATCTCGATAATAACCGGCTAAGCCCAAAAACTTCGTACTTGATCGCAGAGCTTGGTTGCTCCCGACTTTGTATTGCTTGATCTTGGCAGGATCAGCGGATACTCCATGTTTGACACCGCGTGCCCGAGGAATGCTACTTCCTCGAAGCGAACTCGCATTTCTTCAATTTGGCATATAGTTTGTTTTCACGAAGCCTTTGGAGTACCGACTTCAAATGGTGCTCATGATCTTCACGACTTTTGGAATATATGAGGATGTCGTGATAAAAACAACAACGAATTGATCAAATATTCCTTGAATACTCGGTTCATCATATCCATGAAAGCGCGGGAGCATTAGTTAATCAAAGAAAGACATGACTAGAATTCATAATGCCCGTCTGGGAGTTTAAGGCGGTCTTTGGAATATCCTCGGTTCTAATCTTGGTGATGATATCGAGCGAAGATCGATTTTGAAAAAGAATTGTGCCCCTTACTGTTGGTGAAACAAGTCATCAATCGAGGTAGAGGATACTATTCTTGATGGTGACATGGTTCGATTCAGATAGTCGATCTGAAAGTCGCATACTCCGTCTTTCTTCTTTCTGAATAAAGCAGGAGCACCCCGAGGAGATGTCTTGGGGCCAGATGAAGCCGATGTCCAACAATTCACTGTAGTTGGACCTTTAACTCTGAAGTTCAATAGGAGCCATTCGATATGGGGTTTTAGAAATGGGCTTTGTGCGGGTTCAAGATCGATAAAGAATTGACTTCACGTTACGGGGTAGTACCAGGAAGTTCTTGAAATCGTCGGGAAAGTCGATAACAACGGGAATATTATTCAAATTTGGCGTGTCTTTATTCAAATCCATAACATGGGCTAAGAAAGCTTGACATCGTTTTTGATAAGCGAATAGCTTTATGATTAGATATAGCGGTGATTGATTTTAATGGTTTAGTTGCTTGAATTAAATACAACGGGTTGGTTAGGAATATGAAAACTAATGACCTTACGAAAACAATCAATTTTGGCATGATGAGTAGTTAACGATCGATCCTAAAATCACATCAAAAGCAAGTATCTTTAAAGAGAGATAAAGGTCAGCGAGGTAAGGTGATGGTGCCGACTTGAATCAAACAAGATTTATAAGCGGTGGATGTGATGAAAGTTTCTCTATGAGTTTCCACGAGATAGGTCGAAAGTCTAATTTCTCGGGTCGAGTTTAAGCGTTGAGCACATGCGGAGAGATAAATGAATGGGTATACGGTATCAAGTAAGGTATAAACTTAGCGAGAATTTATAAATAGCTTACGTGATCACCTCGTTTGGGTTCTCGCATTTTGACCGATCTGACAAAGCGCTCTTCCGGAATCGTTGACTTTGACTTTTACGGGGACGATCTTTTGAGTCGCGAATCCCCATTGAACTAGGTTTATTCTACCGTCTGATCTCGGCGATATGTCCTTCCTTTCCACAATTATAGCATACCTTGAGCTGTTGTGGGCGGTTTGGTGATATGTCCCTCTTTTCGCATTTATAGCATATAATGGGGTGGTCGTTCTCCTCCCTTAGAACCGATTCTTTTAAACCTTTGTCGTCTTCACATAAGTCGTTGTTAAATCTCCTCTTTTTAAAATCTCCTCATGACTCGCTTCTTATTTTTCATGGCCATGATTACCACGGAGTGGTTACCATTTTTGTCGTCTGTTTCTTTCTCATTTGGTTATCATTATTACATTGTTGCTTATCTACGAGTGCGATCCTGGTTATGGTCCCTCGGTTGAGCGTACTCGTTATCTCGCTCTAATAATTGAGCCACATTTACAACATCTGAATAGAGAGAAAATTTATGAGAAATGAGATCTTTGGCGTATCTTGGGTTTGAAACCTCTAAGAAACATCGCGTCATCGTTCCTCATTCTCCACTGAATGAGGTCTGAACTGGATAACTCTGCAAACTTTGCCTCGTCTTTGAGACCGTCGTATTGTTTTGCTCTAATCGATGAACTCCACTTCCTTCGTATAGTGAACACTTTCGGAAAGTATTTGTCATTAAATAGTTTCTGAAAGCGTCTCCCAGAGAGGCATCTTGAGTCGGAATTTGGATGGAGTGCGCTTCACAGACTCCCACCGATGATGTCGCCTCGCCACGGAACATAAAGGTGGCGAATGGAACCTTCATTCCTCCGTGCATCCCAAGACATCGAATATCTTGGTAATTTGCTTGACCCGTGTTTCGCCGTGATCGGATCGGCTTTCCCTTAAATTACGGTGGTCCCGACTCTTTGGCTGCTTGCTTGCATTTGTGACAACTGACAGTGAATTCTATCATTTCCTCTGTATTTTGAACACGAGTCTCCCTAAATGCGATTTTGCATGAGCTGCAAAAAGCTTCTAAACATCCCTCGTTCATCATACGCTTTCGGTGGTGTTGTTCGCGGGAGGAACATTGCCCGACTGTTGCACGTTCTCCTCGTTGGTGAGTCTGAGGCGTCTCCACGGTCTCATTTCCATTGTTAATATTCTCGATTCGACATTCTCAAATCTTGTCGTAAAAACAAGGGTTAATTAAGAAATCAATATATCACATAATATCCTATATCTTGACCAACTAAAAAAAATAAGCTTAGGTAGGACACTTTAGCGAAGGATTTACTCGTCTCTCCCCTCTAGTTCATTCCAGATCTCATGGAGATCGTATCCTAAGCTACGATACCATTTGTGGCGCCCCCAAAATAGGTATACATCACCCATTACGAGTTGTCGATCATGATGCGAAGAAACAACTACAACTTTATTATTACAACGATAAAGCTGTGAGTTTGAATACAAATATTATCTTACAGACATATATCTATACTCAAATAAATCCTCATCACATTTATTGATACATTATTTTACAAAATGGTGAGGACTACTAAACAATTCTCTCTAAAACCTTCATTCCATACCAGAGCTCGTACTTTCATTTATATTCTGCGCCTCACGAGAAGAAAAATGGAACAAAAAGGAAAAGGGTGAGCTCATTAGCCCGATAAAGAATATTATGACTAAGATAATATCTACAACAAATTATCGTTAGTCTTGACGAGGGAAAAATCTAATAGAATCTGATAAATGACAAATTTTAAATCAATATTACAGCGTGAAATAATAATTCATTAGAAGAGTTAAGTAGAGAATGCAAACTACTATCTTACATGTATGAATTTAAAAAGTTCATAAATCTATCTTTTATCACTGTAACATCAATCGATATACATACGGAATCAAATATTCATCTTTTCACTCTGGCCGAAGCATCGAAGATATTCATCGATTAATCGTATTCATCTAAACACTGTTCATCTTTGCACTTCTGACCGAAGAATATTCTTGAAATCATTCATCTTTGCACTACTGGGCGAAGATATTCAATAATATCATCATTTAAGGTGAGGATGATGAAAATATTTTAAAAAAGCGAATCGGTGAAACAAAATAGTGAGGATTAAGGATTAAGGATTAGTACTTTGTTTTATCCATGTTCAAAAATACCTCAAAAATAATCATAGTGGTGTAAAATTGAGAATGATCAAAACATGGATCTGATCAAAAAGCTAGTATCGAATAGATATTTTTAGACGAAAAGAAGAAATTTTTTTTTTTGAATGAATAGTGTAGTATCGTGAATAGTATCGTGAATAATGTATATCGTGAATAGTAACTCAGACACCAAAAGATAGAAATTCCCAAAAAAAAAACATCTTCACGCTTACATGAATAGTACTCGTGAATAGTAACTTCGTGAATAGTAACTCATGAATAGTAACTTCGTGAATAGTAACTCATGAATAAGTAACTTGAAGACATGAAAAAGTTCCAAATTTGATAAAAAGTTCAATCGATATTTGACATAATGATATTGAAGAAATAATATCATTCTGAAAAAAATAACATCCACTTACCTCGAAGATTAGTACTTACATTTGGAATCTAGGATATAGTCTTTGAAGGAACTTGCTTAGTCTAACAATACTCAAAGTATACTCAAAATACTCACAAGAATAAATCGATAATATAGAGAGAAAACTTGGTTTACGGTGTGATTTTCAATTCTAACCTAAGCACCTATTTATAGGAAAATCTTAGAACACGAAAAGCGAGAAAATTTAATATAATATTATATATATTACATATTTCTTTAGCCCACCTTATAGATCTGATCTGAATTCAGCTCATTTGAATCACAACCATAGCCTACAAAAACTTATGCAAAAAAAACGTTTTTATAATTTAATTATTTAAAACTTCCCAAAAATTAATTATTTGAACTTGAACTTGATAATTCATAATAAATAGCCCTTTTATCAGAAAATTGAATCTCGCGAGTTTTTATAGGAAATTCAATTCTCTACAACTTTGCAGAAGAAAGTTTTCCAAATTCCAAAAGAAATTTGCCAAGAAATCCACAAGCAGCAGGCGATTTTACATTTATAATCAAATTTCGATTCGATAAATGGGGTCCCTGAGCATGTTTAACATGTTTTAAACATTTATTGCAACAAAAATACTCTTCCTCCTCGTATACTCATATATCCCACATTCGTTGTAAAAATATCACCATTATTATATTATTAAAATATAATAATATATTTAAATGAATTATTTTATCGAGAAAAAGATAAAATTTCAATTTTCAACAATTGTCACATTAAAATTTTCTCCATCTATATCCACATAAAATCAATATTTTCCTCATCATATGAATCAATAATTAATTATTCACAAATAATATTACTGAGAATCCTGATATTGATGACGAGGCGGTTCAGGGAAGAGGGGGCTTTCGATAAAATTTCTCACTTCTTGGTTGGTATGATTAGGTGACAAACCTCTCCTTGAAGCAGAACTTTCTAGACATTGCCAATAATGTTATCTAATAATATTATTAGGATAATATGAATTATTAGCCGATAATGAAAAATCTTTGTGTAATGTGATTATTGAAACAATGATATATATAAAATATCAATATGACAATTATTAAATCGATAAAATCTTTGAGCGATAATTCTTGTAACCATTATTGAGTAGTGCCTTCTTACGTAAGAATCGATAATTGGTGCGATCTGGTGTCTTCTTGTGTTTTAACCATAAAGTATTTTAACGATGATACTTGGTAACAACTTCTGTAGTTATTTTTAAACAACTTATATTTGTCGTTTTTCTTCATCGATATCGCTTTTTAGTTATGGGGCCTTTACATTTGCTGCGCAAAGTAAATACGAATATTCCACAAGCGATCTGAATATTCCACGACAACGAATATTCAAAATATATTTTATAACCACTTGCTTATTTTGAAATATTTGCGTATTTTACCCAAATAACAATGAATATTTTATAACCACTTGCTTATTTTGAAATATTTGCGTATTTTACCCTAATTGCTATCGTTATCCACATTAATCAAATCAACCCTTACTTATTTCAAAATAATAAATAGAAAATTAAATTTCATTAATAATAAGTTGGGGTCTTCTAGTATCCGAATAGATATTTTAGACGAAAAGAAGAAATTTTATTTTTTAAATTGAATAATGAAAAGTATCGTGAATAGTCGTGAATAGTAGTATCGTGAATAGTAACTCAGACACCAAAAGATAGAAATTCCAAAAAAAAACATCTTCACGCTTAATGAATAGTACTCGTGAATAGTAACTCGTGAATAGTAACTTCGTGAATAGTAACTTCGTGAATAATAACTCATGAATAGTAACTCATGAATAGTAACCCAGAAGCATGAAAAAGTTCAAATTTGATAAAAAGTTGGATCGATATTTGACATAATGATATTGAAGAAATAATATCATTCTGAAGAAAATAACATCCACTTACCTCGAAAGATTAGTACTTACAGTTGAATCAGGATATAGTCTTTGAAGGAACTTGCCTTAGTATAACAATACTCAAAGTATACTCAAAATACTCACAAGAATCGCTCGATAATATAGAGAGAGAAAACTTGAGTTTACGGTGTGATTTTCAATTCTAACCTAAGCACCTATTTATAGGAAAATCTTAGAAACACAAGCGAAAATTTAATATAATATTAATATATTTTAAATTTTCTCGCCCACCTTTAGAATCTGATTTCAGCCCATTTGAATCACATATGAGGCCAACAAAAATGCAAAAACGTTTTTCTAATTATAAATATTTAAAACTTCCAAAAATTCGATTATTTGAACTTGAACTTCAATAATTCATAATAAATAGCCCTTTTATCAGAAAATTCGAATCTCGCGAGTTTTTATAGGAAATTCAATTCTCTACAACTTTGGAAGAAAGTTTTTCCAAATTCAAGCGAGAAATTTAAAGAAATCCACAAGCAGGCGATTTTACATTTATAATCAAATTTCGATTCGATAAATGGGGTCCGCAGAGCATGTTTAACATGTTTTAAACATTTTTATTGCAACAAAAATACTCTTCCTCCTCGTATACTCATATATCCCACATTCGTTGTAAAAATATCACCATTATTATATTATTAAAATATAATAATATATTTAAATGAATTATTTTATCGAGAAAAAGATAAAATTTTAATTTTCAACAATTGTCACATTAAAAATTTTCTCCATCTATATCCACATAAAATCAATATTTTTCCTCATCATATGAATCGATAATTAATTATTCACAAATAATATTCTGAGAATCCTGATATTGTGACGAGGCGGTTCAGGAAGAGGGGCTTTCGATAAAATTTCTCTTCTTGGTAGCATGATTAGGTGACCAAACCTCTCCTTAGCCGAACTTTCTAGACATTGCCAATAATGTTATCTAATAATATTATTAGGATAATATGAATTATTAGCCGATAATAATGAAAATCTTGTGTAATGTGATTATTGAAACAACGACAATATAAAATATCAATATGACAATTATTAAATCGATAAAATCTTTGAGCGGTAATTTTTGTAACCATTATTGAGTAGTGCCTTCTTACGTAAGAATCAATAATTGGTGCAATCTGGGTGTCTTCTTGTGTTTTAACCATTAGAGTATTTTAACGATATTACTTATAACAACAACTGTAGTAGTTATTTTAAACAACTTATATTTGTCGTTTTCTTCTTCATCGATCGCTTTTAGTTATGGGGCCCCACACATGGCTGCTTGCAGTAAATGCGAATATTCCCAAGCGATCGAATATTCCACGACGAAACGAATATTCCCAAGCGACAATGAATATTTTATAACCACTTGCTTATTTTGAAATATTTGCGTATTTTACCCTAACTATCCACATTAATCAAATCAACCCTTACTATTTCAAAATAATAAATAGAAAATTAAATTTCATTAATAATAAGTTGGGGTCTTCTGACCTCCCTCCTTATGAAATTTAAGTCCTCGAAATTGGCGTACGTACACAGTGTTTGAAAAGGTGAGGATACCTCGCTTTCGCTTTCATTTCAGTTTCGATTCCCGGTCATTTCCTCTATAGCATGATTCCTCCACAAAACTTTAAATTGTGGTATGACCTTTCTTGGCGTAGGACATGCTCCTTCTATCCAAGATCTTGGTGGTACCTCCTCATACGTTAAGTCTTGGCTATCTAAATCAGGTTCTAACTTCTATAGCGTGGTTGGGTCTTTCACATATTCTGAAATGCGGATATATGAAACACATTATGAACACGAGACATACTCGGAGATGCTTAGCGAGTCTATAGGCTACATTTCCTACTCGGTCGAGAATTTGAAATGGACGATAAATCGTGGATTGAGCTTTCCTCTCTTCCCAAATCTTGTAACTCCCTTCCATGGAGCGACTTCATGACAATCATGATCCCTACACTAAATTCCCGTCCTTTCGATGAAGATCGCATAACTCTTTTGTCGATCTTGTCTGGTTTGTATCGTTGTCGAATCATTTGGATCTTTAAAGTAGTAAATACGTACCTTTCGGGTCCCAACAATGTTGCTTCACCCACCTCGTCCCAACATATTGGAAGCGACATTTTCGTCCATATAATGCTTGAATGGAGCCACACTATACTTGCACGATAATTTGTTGTTGTAGGAGAATTCCACTGATGGTAAATACTTATCAAGCGCCCTTGAAGTACAGGACCACGAGTCTTAATAAATCTTGAGAGTTTGAATAGTCCTCTCGATTGTCCCGTCCGGGTTTGAGGATGGTATGCGAACTAATCATAAATCCGTGCCCGTAGCTTTTTGCAAGCTAACCCAAAATCTTGAAGTGAATCTTGGGTCGCGATCAGAAACTATGGATCTGAGGCATGCCATGCTGACCTCCTGATCTCATTCGCGTCTGTACTAGCAAGGCGTTCGAGTGAATAAGTCTCCGTGTCGGCAAGAGAAATAAGCGAGACTTGGTTAATCTATCAACAATAACCCAAATAGCATTGATGCCTTGAGAAAGCCGTAGGAAGACCCGCTTGAAATCCATGGTAATGTGTTCCCACTTCCATTTCGGAATCTCGAGTGGTTCTGACGGACCCTTAGGTACTAGATGCTCGCCTTTACGTTGACAAGTTAAACACATTGAGATAAACTTTGCAATCTCTCTCTTCGTATTGTTCCACCAAAATGTATGTGAAGATCACGATACATTTTAGTACTTCGAGGATGGATTGCAAATGGTGTATTGTGTGCCTCCATCGTAATCTTGTACTTCAAATCGAGTCGTTAGGAACCTGAAAGTCTAGAGTGGACTCGAAGTATTCCTTCTTCATCGATTCTCGCTTAGGAATAGCTCCTTCTTGTACTTTCTTCTTCATACGCATCGGCTCAAGATTCGGTGGCTTGAGCGACCTTAACTTTTCTATTAAAGTTGGCTCTGTCGTATACTTGACATCATCGCTTTTCGTTCTGCATATGATCTTCTACTCGATAGCGTCATTTCTACCACGTTAACTTTTCGGGATGGTATTGAATAGTGTGGTCGTAGTCTTTCGATAGCTTTCGAGCAGCGTCATTTGCTAGCGTGTTGAGTTCTTTTGAGTGAAGAAATATTTAAGGCTTTTATGGTGCGAATATATCTCCACTTTCTCCCCGTATAGATAGTGCCTCCGTATCTTTAAGCGAAAAGCTTATTTTGCATGACTCTAGATCATGAGTAGGATAATTCCTCTCATACTCTTTAAGTTGTCGCGAGGCATAGGCTATGACTTTCCCCGTTGCATGAGAACACATCTAACCCTTTGCACGAAGCATCATTTGTAGATAACAAATCCATCAAGACGGATGGTATTGTTAGAAACAGTCTTAGAAATAAGTCTCCTCTTAAGCTCTTGGAAACTCTTCTCGCATTCTTCGCTCCAAGCGAATTTTGTATCCTTAGGAGTTATTTGAGTTAATGGAGTAGCGATTAGAAAACCCTTCCACGAATCTCAGATAATAACCGGCTAATTTAAAAAAAAAAGCTCGTACTTGATCGCAGGCTTGGTTGCTCCGACTTTGTATTGCTTGATCTTGGCGGGATCAGCGGATACTCCATGTTTTGACACTGCGTGCCCAAGGAATGCTACTTCCTCGAGCGAACTCGCATTTCTTCAATTTGGCATATAGTTTGTTTTCACGAAGCCTTTGGAGTACCGACTTCAAATGGTGCTCATGATCTTCACGACTTTTGGAATATATGAGGATGTCATCAATAAAAACAACAACGAATTGATCAAATATTCCTTGAATACTCGGTTCATCATATCCATGAAAGCGCGGGAGCATTAGTTCGATCAAGAAAGACATGACTAAGAATTCATAATGCCCGTCTTAGGAGTTAAAGGCGGTCTTTGGAATATCCTCGATTCTAATCTTGGTGATGATATCGAGCGAAGATCGATTTTGAAAAGAATTGTGCCCCTTGCATTTGGTCGAAACAAGTCATCAATACGAGGTGAGGATACTATTCTTGATGGTGACATGGTTCGATTCAGATAGTCAATCTGAAATCGCATACTCCGTCTTTCTTCTTTCTGAATAAAGCAGGAGCACCCCGAGGAGATGTCTTGGGGCCAGAATGAAAGCCGATGTCCAACAATTCACGTAGTTGGACCTTTAACTCTGAAGTTCAATAGGAGCCATTCGATATGGGGTTTTAGAAATGGGCTTTGTGCGGGTTGAGATCGATAAAGAATTGACTTCACGTTACGGGGGGTAGGCAAGGAAGTTCTTGAAATCGTCGGAAAATCGATAACAACGGGAATATTATTCAAATTTGGCGTGTCTTTATTCAAATCCATAACATGGGCTAAGAAAGCTTGACATCCAGTTTTTGATAAGCGAATAGCTTTATGATTAGATATAGCGGTGATTGATTTTAATGGTTTAGTTGCTTGAATTCGTACAACGGGTTGGTTAGGAATATGAAAACTAATGACCTTACGAAAACAATCAATTTTGGCATGATGAGTAGTTAACGATCGATCCTAAAATCACATCAAAAGCAAGTATCTTTAAAGAGATAAGGTCAGCGGGTAAGGTGATGGTGCCAACTTGAATCAAACAAGATTTATAAGCGGTGGATGTGATGAAAGTTTCTCTAGCGGAGTTTCCACGAGATAGGTCGAAAGTCTAATTTCTCGGTCGAGTTTAAGCGTTGAGCACATGCGGGAGAGATAAATGAATGGGTATGCCGGTATCAAGTAAGGTATAAAACTTGAGAATTTATAAATAGCTTACCGTGATCACCTCGTTTGGGTTCTCGCATTTTGACCGATCTGACAAAAGCGCTCTTCCGGAATCGTTGACTTTGACTTTTACAGGGACGATCTTTTGAGTCATAGTCCCCATTGAACTAGGTTTCGCTTTCTGTGTCTGATCTCGGCGATATGTCCTTCCTTTTCCACAATTATAGCATACCTTGAGCTGTTGTGGGCGGTTTGGTGATATGTCCCTCTTTTCCGCATTTGTAGCATATAATGGGTGGTCGTTCTCCTCCCTTAGAACCGATTCTTTGCTTAAGCCTTTGTCGTCTTCACATAGTCGTTGTTAAATCTCCTCTTTTAAAATCTCCTCTGATTTCGCTTCTTCTATTTTCATGGCCATGATTACCACGGAGTGGTTACCATTTTTTGTCGTCTGTTTCTTTCTCATTTGGTTATCATTATTACATTGATTGCTTTATCTACGATGCGATCTGGTTATGGTCCCTCGGTTGGTAGTACTCGTTATCTCGCTCTAATAATTGAGCCACATTTTAACAACATCTGAATAGAGAAAATTTATGAGAAATGAGATCTTTGGCGTATCTGGGGTTTCAAACCTCTAAGAAACATCAAGCGTCATCGTTCCTCATTCTCCACCGAATGAAGTCTGAAACTGGATAACTCTGCAAACTTTGCCTCGTCTTTGAGACACCGTCGTGTTGTTTTGTTCTAATCGATGAACTCCACTTCCGCCCGTATAGCGAACACTTTCGGAAAGTATTTGTCATTAAATAATTCTGAAAGCGTCTCCCAGAGACATCTTTGAGTGAATTTGGATGGAGTGCGCTTCTGAGACTCCCCGATGATGCGCCCGCCCACGGAACATAAAGGTGGCGAATGGAACCTTCTGTTCCTCCGTGCATCCCGAGACATGAATATCTTGGTAATTTGCTTGACCCGTGTTTCGCCGTGATCGGATCTGGCTTTCCCTTAAAGTCGGTGGTCCCGACTCTTTGAGCTGCTTTTTTGTGACAACTTTGGTAATGCTATCATTTCCTCTGTATTTTGAACACGAGTCTCCCTAAATGCGATTTTGCATGAGCTGCAAAAAGCTTCTAAACATCCCTCGTTCATCATACGCTTTCGGTGGTGTTGTTCGCGGGAGGAACATTGCCCGACTGTTGCACGTTCTCCTCGTTGGTGAGTCTGAGGCGTCTCCACGGTCTCATTTCCATTGTTAATATTCTCGATTCGACATTCTCAAATCTTCGTCAAAAAAGCAAGGGTTAATTAAAGAAATCAATATATCACATAATATCCCTATATCTTGACCGACTAACAAATAAGCTTAGGTAGGTAGGACACCTTTAGCGAAGGATTTTTCGTCTCTCCCCTCTAGTTCTATTCCCGATCTCATTGGAGATCGTATCCTAGCTACGATACCATTTGTGGCGCCCCAAAATAGGTATACATCACCCATTACGAGTTGTCGATACATGATGCGAAGCAACTACAACTTTATTATTACTGACGATAAAGCGTGAGTTTGAATACAAATATTATCTTACAGAACAATATCTATACTCAAATAAATCCTCATCACATTTATTGATACATTATTTTACAAAATGGTGAGGACTACTAAACAATTCTCTCTAAAACCTTCATTCCATTACCCAGGCTTCGTACTTCATTATATTCTACCGCCTCACGAGAAGAAAAATGGAACAAAAAGGAAAAGGGTGAGCTCAACTAGCCCGATAAAGAATATTATGACTAAGATAATATCTGACAAATTATCGTTAGTCTTGACGAGGGAAAAATCTAATAGAATCTGATAAATGACAAATTTTAAATCAATATTACGCGGTGAAATAATAATTCATTAGAAGAGTTAAGTAGAGAATGCAAACTACTATCTTACATGTATGAATTTAAAAGTTCATCGTCTATCTTTTATCCTGTAACATCAATCGATATACATACGGAATCAAATATTCATCTTTACTTCTGGGCGAAGATATTCATCGATTAGTCGTGTTCATCTAAACACTGTTCATCTTTGCCTTCTGACGAAGATATTCTTGAAATCATTTCATCTTTTACTACGGGCGAAGATATTCAATAATATCATCATTTAAGGTGAGGATGATGAAAAATATTTTTAAAAAAGCGAATCGGTGAAACAAAATATGAGGATTAAGGATTAAGGATTAGTACTTTGTTTTATCCATGTCAAAAATACCTCAAAAATAATCATAGTGGTGTAAAATTGAGAATGATCAAAACATGGATCTGATCAAAGCTAGTATCGAATAGATATTTTGGACGAAAAGAAGAAATTTTATTTTTTTTGAATAATGAATAGTATCGTGAATATAGTATCGTGAATAGTCATAGTATCGTGAATAGTAACTCAGACACGCGAAAGATAGAAATTCCACAAAAAAATCATCTTCACTTCATGAATAGTATCGTGAATAGTAACTTCGTGAATAGTAACGTGAATAGTTTCGTGAATAGTAACTCGTGAATAGTAACTTCGTGAATAGTTCCAAATTTGAATAGTAACCAGAGCATGAAAAAGTTCAAATTTGATAAAAAGTTCAACCAATATTTGACATAATGATATTGAAGAAATAATATCATTGAGAAGAAAATAACATCACTTACCTCGAAAGATTAGTACTTACATTTGGAATCTAGGATATAGTCTTTGAAGGGAACTTGCAAGTCTAACAATACTCAAAGTATACTCAAAATACTCACAAGAATACGCTCTCGATAATATATAGAGAAAACTTGGTTTACGGTGTGATTTTCAATTCTAACCTAAGCACCTATTTATAGGAAAATGCTTAGAACACGAAAGAGAAAATTTAATATAATATTAATATATATTATAATTTTCTTTAGCCCACTTCCTAGATCTGATTTCAGCCCATTTGCACACATGTTAGCCTAGAAACAAACAAAAAAAACGTTTTTCTTAAAAAAATAATTTAAAACTTCCAAAAATTAATTATTTGAACTTGAACTTGATAATTCATAATAAATAGCCCTTTTATCAGAAAATTCGAATCTCATGAGTTTTATAGGAAATTCAATTCTCTACAACTTTGCAGAAGAAAGTTTTTCCAAATTCCAAGCGAAATTGGCCAAAAGAAATCCACAAGCAGGCGATTTCAAATTTATAATCAAATTTGATCGATAAATGGGGTCCGCAGAGCATGTTTAACATGTTTTAAACATTTATTGCAACAAAATACTCTTCCTCCTCGTATACTCATATATCCCACATTCGTTGTAAAAATATCACCATTATTATATTATTAAAATATAATAATATATTTAAATGAATTATTTTATCGAGAAAAGATAAAATTTCAATTTTCAACAATTGTCACATTAAAATTTTCTCCATCTATATCCACATAAAATCAATATTTTCCTCATCATATGAATCAATAATTAATTATTCACAAATAATATTACAGAATCTGATATTGACGTGAGGCGGTTCAAGGGAAGAGGGGGCTTTCGATAAAATTTCTTCTTCTTGGTAGCTTGATTAGGTGACCAAACCTCTCCTTAGGCAGAACTTTCTAGACATTGCCAATAATGTTATCTAATAATATTATTAGGATAATATGAATTATTGCCGATAATGAAAAATCTTGTGTAATGTGATTATTGAAACAACAATGATATAAAATATCAATATGACAATTATTTAAATCGATAAAATCTTTGAGCGATAATTTTGTAACCATTATTGAGTAGTGCCTTCTTACGTAAGAATCAATAATTGGTGCAATACTGGTAATCTTCTTGTGTTTTAACCATTAAGGTGTTTTAACGGTATTATAATGGTAACAACTTCTGTAGTTATTTTTAAACAACTTATATTTGTCGTTTTCTTCATCGATCGCTTTAGTTATGGGGCCCACACATGCATTTGCGTTGTAAATACGAATATTCCAGAGCGATCTGAATATTCCACGACAAACGAATATTCTCGACAACAATGAATATTTTATAACCACACTTGCTTATTTTGAAATATTTGCGTATTTTTACCCTATTTATCCACATTAATCAAATCAACCCTTACTATTTCAAAATAATAAATAGAAAATTAAATTTCATTAATAATAAGTTTGCGTGAATATTAACCCAGGCATGAAAAAGTTCAAATTTGATAAAAAGTTCAATCAATATTTCCCGCATAATGATATTGAAGAAATAATATCATTTTACGAAGAAAATAATATCCACTTACCTCGAAAGAAAGTACTTACTAGTTGAAATAGGTATATATTTGAAGGAACTTGAACTAAAATACTCAATACTCAAAATCCTCAAAATACTCTCACAAGAATAAATTCGATAATATAGAGAGAGAAAACTTAGGTTTAAAGTGTGATTTTCAATTCTAACCTAAGCACCTATTTATGGGAAAATGCTTTACAACAACAAGCGAAAATTTAATAAATTAATAATATATATATATATATAAATTTTCAAAATTACCCTAGAACTCTGATTTGAAACCATATTTAATCCGTACATATTGTACTGCCCATGATAAAGTAAAAAAAAACATTTTTTCTAATTTAAAATTATTTAAAACTTTGAAAAATCAAATTATTAGAGGCTTTGAAACTTCAATAATTCATAATAAATAGCCCTTTTATAGAGAAAATTTGAATCTATATGCGATTTTTTATAGGAAATTCAATTCTCTACAACTTTACGGAAGAAAGTTTTTCCAAATTCAAATAAAATTGGCAAGAAATCCACAAAGCAGGCGATTTCAAAATTTATAATCAAATTTCGATTCGAGAAATGGGGTCCGCAAACACAAAACATGTTTTAAACATTTATTGCAACAAAAATACTCTTCCTCCTCATATACTCATATATCCCACATTCATTGTAAAAATATCACCATTATTATATTATTAATAATAATATATTTAAATGAATTATTTTATCGAAAAAGATAAAATTTCAATTTTCAACAATTGTCACATTAAAAATTTTCTCATCTATATCCACATAAAATCAATATTTTCCTCATCATATGAATCAATAATTAATTATTCACAAATAATATTACGGAATCCTGATATTGTGACAAGGAGGGGTTCCGGGAAGAGGGGCTTTCGATAAGAATTTCTCCTTCTTGGTAGCCTTGATTAGGTGACCAAACCTCTCCTTGAAGCGAGAACTTTCTAGACATTGCCGATAATGTTATCTAATAATATTATTAGGATAATATAATTATTGCCCGATAATGAAAAATCTTTGTGTAATGACAATTATTGAAAGCAACAATAATATAAAATATCAGCATGACAATTATTGAATCGATAAAATAAAATATTGAGCAGTAATTAACCATTATTGAGTAGTGCCTTCTTTACGTAAGAATCGATAATTGGTGCGATACAGGTGTATTTCGTATTGTGTTTTTAACCATAGAGTATATTTTAACGGTATTAATGATAACAACTTCTGTAGTTATTTTTAAACAACTTATATTTATCGTTTTCTTCATCGATCGCTTTTTAGTTATGGGGCCCACAAAATTTGCTGCGTGCGTAAATACGAATATTCCAAGCGATCTGAATATTCCACGACGAAGCGAATATTCCAAGCAATAATGAATATTTTATAACCACTTGCTTATTTTGAAATATTTGCGTATTTTACCCTACTTATCCACATTAATCAAATCAACCCTTCTTATTTCAAAATAATAAATAGAAAATTAAATTTCATTAATAATAAGTTGGGGTCTTACTGACCTCCCTCCTTATGAAATTTAGTCCTCGAAATTCAATGCGATACACAGTGTTTGAAAAGGTGAGGATACCTACGCTTTCATTTCGATTCAAATCAGGGTCATTTCCTCTATAGCATGATTCCTCCACAAAACTTTAACTTGTGGTATGACGCTTTGCTGGCGTAGGATATCTCGCTTCTATCGAAGATCTTGGTGGTACCTCACCATACGTTAAATCTTGACTATCTCGTCCGGTTCTAACACATAATAGTAGTTTGGGTCTTTCACATATTCTGAAGCATAGATATGTGAAACCACATTATGAACCACGAGGCATACTTTGGAGGTGCTTGGCAGTCTATAGAACTCATTTCTACTCGGTCGAGAATTTGAAATGGACCCGATAAATCGTGGATTGAGCTTTCTCTGCTTCCCAAAATCTTGTAACTCCCTTCCATGGAAGCGACTTCATGACAATACATGATCCCTATATTAAATTCCACGTCCTTTCGATGAAGATCGGCATAACTCTTTTGTCGATCTTGTGAGGAGTTTGTATCGTTGTCGAATCATTTGGATCTTTTACGGTAGTCATGCGTACTAACTAGGTCCCAACAATGTTGCTTCACCACCTCGTCCCAACATCTTTGGAAGCGACACTTTTCGTCCAGTATAATGCTTCAAATGGAGCCACTTTATACTTGCTTGATAAGCTGTTATTGTTGTAGGAGAATTCCACCGATGGTAAATACTTATCCAAGCGCCCTTGAAATCTAGGACACGAGTCTTAATAGATCTTGAGAGTTTGAATAGTCCTCTCGATTGTCCGTCTAGTTTGGGGATGGTATCTGAGAACTAAATCGTAAATCCGTGCCCGTAGCTTTTTTGCGAAGCTAACCCGAAAATCTTGAAGTGAATCTTGGGTCACGATAGAAACTATGAATCTTGGCGTGCCATGCAACCTCCTAATCTCATTCACGTCACATACCTTAAAGGCGTTCGAGGGAATAAGTCTCCGTATCGGCGAAGAAATGGCGGACTTGGTTAATCTATCATGATAACCCAAATAGCATTGATGCCTTGAGAAGCAAGTAGGAAGACACGATAACGAAATCCATGGTAATGTGTTCCCACTTCCATTTCGGAATCTCAGTGGTTCAGCGGACCCTTAGGTACTAGATTTCATAAAGCCTTTACACGTTGACTAAGTTAAACACATCGAGATAAACTTTGCGATCTCTCTTCGTATTGTTCCACGAAATGTATGTGAAGATCACGATACATTTAGTACTTCGAGATGGATTGCAAATGGTGTGTTGTGTGCCTCCATCATAATCTTGTACTTAGTCGAGTCGTTAGGAACCTGAAAGTCTGGAGTGGACTCGAAGTATTCCTTCTTCGTCGATTCTAAGCTTAGGAATAGCTCCTTGCTGTGCTTTCTTCTTATACGCATCGGCTCAAATTCGATTGGCTTCGTAGCAACCATATATAACTTTTCTATTAAAGTTGGCTCTATGCATATACTTGACATCATGTGATATCGCTTTTCGTTCCGTATGATCTTACTTCTCGTCGCGTCGAAGCTCTTCGTTAAACTTTTCGGGGATGGTATTGAATAGTGTGGTCGTAATCTTTGATAGCTCGAGCCAGCGTCATTTGCCGCGTGTTGAGTTCTTTTTAAGTGAAGAAATATTTAAGGCTTTTATGGTGCGAATATATCTCCACTTTCTCCCCGTATAGATAGTGTCTCCGTATCTTTAGCAGGCGAAATTGCTGCATGACTACAGATCGTGAGTAGGATAATTCCTCTCATACTTCTTTAGAGTTGTCGCGAGGCATAGGCTATGACTTTCCCGTTGCATGAGAACACATCCTAACCCTTTGCACCGAAGCATCATTTGTAGATAACAAATCCATCAAGAACGGATGGTATTGTTAGAGCGAGTCTTAGAAATAAGTCTCTCTTAAGCTCTTGGAAACTTTTCTCGCGTTCTTCGCTCAAGCGAATTTTGTATCTTAGGAGTTAGGTTGAGTTAATGGGTAGCGATTGAGAAAACCCTTCCATGAATCTCCGATAATAACCCGGCTAAGCCCAAAAAGCTACGTACTTGGTCATGAGCTTCGGTTGCTCGACTTTGTATTGCTTGATCTTGGCCAAGATCAGCGGATACTCCGTATTTGACACCCGCGTGCTGAGAATGCTACTTCTCGAGCCCGAACTTCGCATTTCTTGATTTGGCATATAGTTTGTTTTCCACGCGAAGCCTTTGGAGTATCGACTTCGAATGGTGCTCATGATCTTGGCGACTTTTGGAATATATGAGGATGTAAATGATAAAGGCGACTGAGCAATGATCGAATATTCCTTGAATACTCGGTTCATCATATCCATGAAAGCGGCGGAGCATTAGTCGATCCAAAGACATGACTAGAATTCATAATAATGCGTCTGCCAGGAGTTACGAGAAGGGTCTTTGGAATATCTCGGTTTAATCTTGGTGATGATATCACGAGCGAAGATCGATTTTGAAAAGAATTGT